>JAODUG010023688.1:0-20686 GCA_027564795.1 Aphredoderus sayanus
CACACAAATCATACACAATCAGATGGCGCCGCCGTGTGGCTAAAAACTATATTACGAGTACATTACGAGGGTTAAGTGGGCCTATGCATTACTAATAATCTGCTCTAGAGGGAGAAAAGGGTTAGTTTGACTCCAGAGGAGAGGAGGAACAGACCTCTGCTCAATCCAACATACTTGGAGTAGCAGTGGGAAGCAGGAAAAGGGGAAAGCTCCTCCTTTAGGGAGCATGAATGCAGTGTTTTATCACCCCAATGTATGGTGTCAGCATTGACAGGAACACACACACAGGCAAGTGGATGTTTCATAGGTGTTATGTTGTCAGGCACAGATGTATTACTGCAGGGACATAGAGGGAAGACTGTGTGTGTGTGTGTGTGTGTGTGTGTGTGTGTGCGTGCGCGCAAGACAGCAATGCATAATAGATACATCATAGCTGGTCTTGACTACATCCAAGAACCTTCATCCCGCTTATCTACTTGAGTTTCACTGTGGCTGCTCAAGAGGACACTCTGTAATTTCCTGTTCCAACAATGCAGCTGATAAGTGCACCATTCTGAACTGCTGACTGATAACAAGCTGGGTGTGTGCGTGGGGCCAGGGCCTCACTGTGCGCATGCGGGCCCAAGACAGATTACACAGGGAGTATTCATCCCTTGGGTCCTGCTCGGTCCCTGCGCGACTAACACACACGTGCCCAGTTGTTATGTAATAGTTTAAATATATAGCAGAACCATTTTAGGAAAGGATGACACAAGCAAAAGGCTCTCCGCTCACGAAACCCAAGGCATGGAGACTCACAATGTGGAGGAATAAAAGATTGAGCTAACAATTGAATGGGACCAATCCACCAGATATATGTAATATCCTTAAATACAGTAGGTCTTTTAAAATAACTGCTGGTTGGTCTGGTCGTAAGATATCAAATAGGTTGCATTTCTTTATTCTAAAATGTCCAGAATGCACTAAATTTTAGAGAGCTCCTTCGGCATTACTACGGCATACAACTAAGATGACAAATTCTATTACTGATATTTGACCAAGGCAGGCCTAATTTTGCATTTGTAAGTCAAACTTGGGTGTCACAGCCTGTACTTGTCAGCCGCACAAATGTCATATGATGTGTGAATGTCACATTATGAGGCTGAATCAATCAGGAACAAGCAGCAATATGAGTGACATCGCCATGCCATCTGCCCATAAAACGTAAGCACCCCTTCACCCAAATTATGTTAAACATTCAAATACAATAAATTAAAGATGGTTAAAGGAACAATCTGACCTTTGAATAAATGTTCATGGGAGTGTTGGCTGAAGCTCTACGGTCTGACACTGATGTAGTCAGCATTGTTTAGAGAGCATGAGGACACAAGAGTACTTAGCATTGGGTTCTAGCAGAAAATTTGCCTGAGATTAAAATCTCTGATCCTGCCAAGAAGGTCTTGTCTGGTCCTTTATTAATCAGATCATCCAGGAGCATATACCGTCAGCACCAGTATTGAAAAACGCAGATACGCATGCCTGCTCACCACGGTGCAATGACAAGACACAAAGCTGCTTTTGCAGATAATAAGGTGACAGGGTGATGTGGGTGCTTTATAATCTAAATATTTAGTCTTGTTTAATAAGACAAATTTTACATTATTAAAACAGGTCTAAAAATGCATTATGGTGAGATGCACATGCATACAGGTTTAACTTTGCTAGCGAAATCTAATCATTACAAAGCAGATGAACAGAAATGACAGTCAAACATCTGATACTGGCCAGCAAAGAGCAAAAGGTTTAATGTCTCTCTGTTATAATCTCTCAAAAAGAGAAAGCAGGACCTATAAAGGTAGGCTTTCAATGGGTGGTCAAAGTCACTATTTTGGACATTGTGGCACAAGTCCTCTCTTTGTTCCAAAAGCAATGAATCTAGAGAATTCAGAGAACATCCAGCATGTCATTCCCAGAACATCCTACTTGTTCTGTGGTTATCTAAACAAGCCCACAAGTCAGCCCACTTGATGCCAGGCATACAGAGCCGTCCATTACACAACAGCTCAGCCATTATGAGACCAGAGAAATGCTGTAGTGTACAAACACTAGGACAAGGGAGGGATGACTTATATGAACCACATGAACTCTTCTCTGTACAAGTGAGGGAGGGAAGTCACTGGCACATGAGAATAACTGACAGAGGATGAGAGCAAATGTCAAGGGCAAGCAATCAGGACTAATGATGCATATCTACAGTAGTCTATAGTGCATGGCGTGTGTGTCTCAGAAAGAAGAGTGACAGGTGAAACATGTACGCACTATTCTCTATATTAATTTGTGTGCATCAACCACAACAGTGTTTATGTTTTATGTATACATTCCACGTAATTGCGATTTAACGACGCATGAACACCCTAAGGAAGACATGTTTGTGTTGCTTCACTATCACTCGAAATAATACACAAATGTCACGATACACAAATGGCAAAGCATATCGGCTAGAGTCGACTAACCTTGCTCTAAGTCCCGTTGATCGTACCATGGCTCCTCGTCCTCCGTAACAAACTCATCCATCCTTCCTGCACGGAGCATCGATGGCGGTAAGATGCTGCTAGGTCTGCTGATGAGACTTTCAGCAGCGACCAGGAGACGTCAAGTTCTCCAACAATGACTCGCCCGGAAGCGATGCACGCCCAGCAACCTCACATGCGTAACCCTTAAATTGCGTCGAAGAACCAAGAGCGCACCTGCTCCTTGCAATGCACACGCAGTAAAGACGAATAAAAAATGAATTCCGTTTATCAGAAAATGTTAATATTTTAAAATAAATTATGTGCATGTCTACCAAATAGGCATAGGGACCTACATTTTGTTGCCGTTCTCTATTCAGACCCCGCAGGCCGTCAAGTGTAGCGCTGGAGATGATGTCATTTTCTCTGCTTGTTGTTGTTACGTAGAGTCCAGCTGTTCTCAGACACGCCTCTTTGAGTGCTTTGCGCCGATATCTCGTCCATCCCTACTACACAATCAGATGGCGCAGACTGGTGGCCCAATACGATATTATTAAGGACAACAGCAGGGTTAAAATTACTCCTTCCATTTTCCAAGTGGTCTGTATGGCTATGCCTACAATTCACATTATTGGATAGGTTAGGCCAACTGTAAACATAAAATAATGGCAAATAAACAAAAAGATATAATATACAAATAATAATAATAATAATAATAATAATAATAATAATAATAATAATAATAATAATTATAATAATAATAATAAGAGGTCAGATTAAGCTATATACTGCCTGGTGGATGTTAGTGCTTTGCTATGGTAATTTTAAACCTTTTTAAGTTCTACCCACTTTCACTAATTTTCCAAGCCGAAGTAAGCCTACCCTTTTACAGGACTAAATATGTTTCAATATAACTATAGAAAAGACAAATATTTATATTAATATATTATTGGATGTTAATGCTTGCTTGATTTACATCACATTACAGAACTATATTATTATTATTCATTATTATTATGTACCTTGGATGATAACTGGATGACTGCAAAAAACATTTCAGAATTTACATGTCTTCATTGGAAAAAAATGGACTCACGTAGGCTACACCCTGCAGTACCTCCAAATGCCCCTAGGGGTACTAGTACAGACATCCCCGTTGGATGTCCTGCTTCTGTATGTTCTAGGCTCGGTATAGTTACAAAAGTAGGCTAACGTCAGACACATGGGTGAAGTAGCCAGTTTTGCATTGTCACCCTACATTTTTCAAATACAATTTAGGAACTGTATGCTTTTACACTGGATATGGGGAGAGCCCAGAGAGGCAGATATAGGACTTTTCAGGCCCTGCTAATACTTTTCAGGCCATGCTAATTTTTGATGTCAATACATTTGAAGGATTGTTAAATAGTTTATTTATATGCTCTTGGGCTATTTGCTAAAATAAGAAGATTGTTGCACTAATACTCCCTGTAATACACAGTTCCCAGAACAAGTCATACTGTGAACAAACTTTATAGGACTAATCAAGTACTGTACAGTAGGCTATGTTATACAACATAAAGTATGCTAAATTGTGATCAATCAAGCCAGGGTAATCCTACATCGAATAAGATGGCAGTTGTGACTGGTGTTCTGGCATGGCTGGGGGTGGGGGTGGGGGTGGGGGGGCTGGTACAGCGGATGACCACAAATGTCATTGGCGAACAACTCCATTTTAATCCATATTTACTGCCATTTTAGGCATTTGTTGCTATCACTGGGTTGCTGGTTGCTATGCGTGGTGTCTGCCCATCCCCCAGTGATGTTAATTGGATGAAATACACCTATCATCAGCCAATGTCCGCTGTTCACGAGCACATCAACAGTCAAGTCAACGCGAGTTGGAGCTCGAGATCATAGGAGATTGGATCCCATCAAAAACTTTAACATTGTGGTTTTATTTGTTGAACAATTAAAATGAAATCGTGAATAAGTAAATGTATAATCTACAAAAGTTTTGGCTTCATTGTTTGTGGAGGTAAGTTATCTATCAATAAACCGATATATTTGACTACAATACTACTTACTAAAAGTTAACGTTGGTTATCAGTAGTCTACAGTACTGTGGTGTAACCTAGCAAACGACGTTAGTTACTTACTTTACTGTACAGTAAAGTACTGGTACATTATGGCCACTTAACATAAGCTAGTCTGTTTTTCTAAGGACAGTTCATACGGAAAATGATGTTTGAACATATTTATATCTTTAATTACAAGTTATGTGCCATTTAAAAGTCGATTTTTTTTACAATTGTGTTTGTACTTCCACAGGGAAATAATGCTGTAGAAAAATCTGTTCAAGTTCAAGTCGTAATGGCATTAGATAAGTACCAGAGCACCTTCTCGTCCAGTTCGCTTTTTCCCAATTACAAGCATAAGGTACATACTGTTACCGTTACATACGATTAGATACTATTATTTTAGATGATTCTGTACTACGTTACTATATTTGTACAATTAATTGAGGAACTGGTACCAACCAATAGTTTATATATCAATGTATGGGTTTTATATATATATATATTCAGTGTTGTTCTGTGCCTTTAATATTTGCACCTACTCAAAATAATTCTCACCAAACCTTTGTGAACTTTCTTCCCCCTTTTACAGTTGTGTGAGACTATAATGTGTTTATGGGCTAAATAAACGTAACTTTATGTATATTACAGGCCAGTGAAAATGGGGATGTAAGCAATGGAGACAGAGGTCTGGCACAGCCTACCATCCCCATTCAGAGTTTCACACTACCAGGATCGGACAACACATCCTACATACCCTGGTCTCATAATACTCATGAGGATCCTTCTGACCTTATTCAGTGTTCCTGGAACAATATTTTGAGCAGGTTTTTAATTAATTTTAAATAAAGCTATTGTTATCTTTAATAATTCCCAGTAAACAACAGAAAATGGAAATGCATATGATAAAAATAAAGATGGATGGATGGACAAATGAATTCAAGTGGACAACTACAGCAGAGGGATGTATGCTAATGTACTTGGAATACCTTTTTGTCTTTAAGGAATCACAGTGATGGAACAGAGGTCGAGGGAGAAGCTGATTTATGCAGTCTAGTGTCAAACATTTTGGAGGAAACTGATTTACTGGACAGCTACGATACAGAAGGGTATGCACTGTCAAGTCTAAATGTAGTTTTGGTATTACATTAATCTAACTTAACCCTCTTGCTGTCTTATGGGTCAAAATGACCCGGTGTACTCGCCAGTAGCGGGTGTCAATCACAACACGGACAATATGACATTCCGTGGTTGGCTCCCTCTGCTGGTAGTCTGCTGAACACGGAGGGTTTTACACATTGTTTAACCATAGCCAAGGAGTAGAAGAAGAATAGATCTATTCCGTCCATTTTTAGTACCATCTGTTTCACAGATTAATCTGTAGAAATCACATATTTATCTATTAAAATACTAATTAATACAAATCCTTAGATATGTCCTTAGCTAGTTAATGCTATGGATTAAATGGCCCTAATGTGAAGTGTGTGCATGATTAGAAGGAGAGCTATCTATATTGATAGTTATTATAAACCCACATGGATTTTTCAACTGTTCTTGCAGGATTTCATCTACATTTAAGTCCTTCTGGTCTCCGAAGACAACACGAGGGGATATACTGCATTATTTTCAGTCAGAGTCAAAAACTCAAACCTACCCGTCCTTTTCTACAAAACATACTGACTGTGAGACTGGCAATACAGTACAAGGGAAATCAATGGCTAAGGATGCCAAAGATTTATGTCAGCAGCTAAATGGCTTTAATACTAGTGAACAGTGGCATTTAAATTCCACCAATGGAGATGTGGACAACTACACCCCCCAGTGTCCAAAGCTACCTCCTGGTCTACCAGTGCCCACTATGGGAATCTCCTGTATGTCAAAGGTCCCAGATCTGAATGATGCTTTTGGACCACAAAGCAAGATGAGCAGCCAATGCTTTGGTCCTTTCTCTGGAGATCATGGCAGCCAATGTGCCAGTCCTGTGACAAAAAAAACTCAAGTGCCACAAGAAGTCAACAAAATGGTCGGTAATTTTCAGAAGTTTATGTCACATGAGCAATTTAATGTACATGGCAGAGCGCCTCAAAATTCAACTCAAACTCAAAACAGACAGGGAATGGATCTGTACTATCAAGACAGTATGGTTGAACAAAGGAAATTGACCAGTCCTGCTACATTGAAAATTCAGAATGGGTTGGCAGAAGAGTTGATGGCAGTGCAAAGGGAGGGCAATGGAAGTGTTGGAAAACAGAATGAATTTAGAGTTCAAGATGTATCCCGGTTTGATAGCAAAAGCACAGAGAACTTCCATCAAGCACAACCCATTTCTACATCGCTTAATCCTTCAAATATGTATCACAATAACATGATCATGCATAAAGCAAACGCGTCACTCCCTGTTGACATGAGCCAGACCCAGTATTCTCTACACCATAACCAGCAGAACCAGATGCAGAGCAAGGTTAGGCCCTTCAGGGGAAACTGTGGGCCTTTCAATATGTCACCTCAATCTGTCACAGATTTTGTACCTCAACACTGCCACCAGATGTCGAGAGGCCCAGTCTGCATTCAAGACTACATGTGTGGTGACAGACAGACTGTCCACTCTTGGCCGGGACAGGTCCAGAGTGGGACTGGCCTGTCCACCATTAGGAAAGGAGAGGACTGTGCTATGCAATTGGTCAAGAATAGGATGCATATGACTGACTTTATGGCTGAAAGATTCTCTACACAGATGCTGAATGGCAATATAAGAACCCAGACCAGCAATCACACAAGAGACGGCGACATGAGGCATGGACTTCTGCAAAACCCATACATTGATCCATTAGCAAACAACTCACAGAGATTTGCTGGAGGAAATGCCACAGTGGCCACAGTTAGTTGTCCCCAGTTTCTGCCTTTCATGTATCCACTGAGTGACCCCAGAGAGATCACATGCCAGATTCCTACCTTCAGCTCCAGATCTGTTCCACCCTTTGGAGGTGGTATTCCCTATGTTGACCTGGAAGACACTAAGCTTAAATCTTTAAATTCCGCTTTCACTCAGCTTTCAACTCTCTCATCTGACTCAAAGTTCTCACGAATGACAAAGAACCAAGGATCTATGAGCCAGCTACACTTTTACCTGGAGGAGTGCTATGAGCAATGCAGGTGTTTGGAGAAGGATCGAAAAAAGGTGAACACTCAGTTTTTAACAGTACTCAGCCGTACCTTTTGTTTTAAATAGATTTTATGCAAATTGTAACTTTTTTTTTTAAATTATTTTTTACATGTTTTCTATAGATAGAAGCTATCCTTACTAAGACATTTCCTAGGAAGCAGATTCCAGTGGTGACCAACTCTCCACTGCCTAAAATGCCACAGAATCCTTCAAGAATTGACCGTCTCATTGTTGACCAATTACGAGAACAAGCCATGGTAATGTCCTGAAATTCTAATCTTGGTTCACTCAAACACTAGGGAGGGAGCTAACACTGCAAGCAACATACAGTGCATGAGTCTTTATTCAAATAAAATAAAAAAGTAAAATGTCATATTGAGACTAATGATGTTTTTGTAGTAAATTTAAATTTCACTTCATGAAAGACTGTCATTACTTCATGCCTCCCACTAGTTTACTGCATTATACAAAGTCTTTTTTTTTCTAATCACCTCACTTTATTGGTCATGGCTTCCATTAGGAAAAGCTAAGTCTAAGTGGTAATATGTTGCGGGGAAAAAAAAAAATATATATATATATATATATATATATATATATATATGTATATATATATATATAACACACAGCAAAGGTAGGAGCTAACTCTAAATATGTTGAATTGTAAAAGAAAACATTTTAAAATGTGTTCACAGATGGTTAACCTTTTGGGTAAAATGGAGCGATTGAGCAGCTTGCCTATCCGTGCCAATATCAACACAGCCCTGGAAAGACATTACGAGGCCATTTACGTTACCCAGGCCCGACGCAGGGTGGAGCTTGCCAATACATCCAAACGTCACAGGCAGGGAGGTGCTCATTATAGAGAGGACAAAGGTAAGCTACTTTTTGTAAAACACATGCATGTCATTTTTTGTTGTGTTTTATTAACCCTCCTGTTGTCCTCCGGGTCAAGCTGATCCAATGCACTACCTCTATGGCAGATAGAAGGCGCCAATCCTAATTCTACATCTTACACAGACATGATGTGCGCTTCTAGCACAACAAGGTGGTGCGTTTGAAACCCGAGGACAACAGGAGGTTTAAAAGGCACGAAAAAAATAAATAAATACATACAGAAATAATAAAAATATATATATACACACAGCACCAACAATAAAGAGAACTACACAATCAGATGGCACCATCTTCTGGCATTACAGTACAACATGGAGCATATGAAACAGGAGGGCAACAGGAGGGTTAATATAATGCATTTTGGTGTTTAGTGTTAGTGTTACACACTACCATATCACTATCATGTCTCTTATAGCGATGTTCTGTACTACACTATACACTTTATTCTCCATATTCCCACTGGACTTAAACTGTTTCATTAGTGAAACTACTGTGCATTTCTATTCTTGCCATTCTAGTGTAGCTGAGACGTCTCTTTTTTTTCTTCCATTAAAGGAACATTTCTTAATTGCATTAGAGGGGAGCACAGCAAACTTTCACCTACTAGATTCAAAATCCAGTAGGTCTGGGGCTAAGAGTATGACTGTTCATTGTGTGAGAAACGTAAGCACTTTTTTACTGTGCAAAGTGCTCTAAGCTAGTCAAAAGTTGCCAGCATTCACACAGGTCTACTATCCGCTACAGATACTTCACCACCGCTTGACAATACATCATTGAATGGTACCCTAGAAAGGATGATTGTAATCACAACATTGTGCACCTGCATTATATTGTCCCCAGAACTGCATATCAAGGGTTTTGGTATGCTATAACACGTGTGTTTACATTAGTACTAAAATTATTTCCACTATGCAATCCACTATGCGATTCTCCACCAACATTTTCATCTCAGGAATGAGTAAAGTTCTTATCTCTTACAGACATCATGCTTCTGACGGTGGCACTGAAGGACTTGTATGGCACCACCAGGAAGGCTGGTACTGCCCTGTGGTGTGCCCTACAAATGACCTTGTCCAGATCGGTTTGCAACCTGGACTTCAATGTCAACAGTCAACCGTTGGTCAACACTGAGGCCAACAGTGAGGAAAGCTGCCCAGCATTTAAAAACAAACAGTAGATTTTAAAGAAAAATAATTAGGTAGACATTGAAACATCTAAAACGTGCATACAATGAAATTCTAGACATATTACAATCTTTACTATATAAACCCATAAGCAGGTTCAGTTGAGGAATATTAACTGTTTGTATGATGAAATGGATTAAATGTAATTTATCTTGCCATTTCTTAAATTTATTTTGCAATGGCTCAATTAGTGTCAAATCCAAATTAATCAAACCTGCTCCATCAGACATTTATTTATGGCACTATTTATGATAAACATGTACAAAGTCAGTTTAACTATGTTTTACTTATTTATTGGGATGTGATGCTTGCTAAGTTCTATACAGTACATTCTTAATCAATAATTGAATCATAGGCATAGTAGTTAAAAATTAACATTTCTAAATCGCATATGTTCAGAAAGGTTTCATGTTTGCGTTTTTATTATTTTGTTTACTTAGTTAACAGAACATTATCTGATCAATTGTTTTTAGTCATTTACAAATCTGAACTGGACCAACAAGTATCTTAAAGCTAGTAGATACGATTTATGTAAGGCCAACAGAAGTAATCCCCATTTCACATAAACATAAGATGCTTGTCATAATTTCAGTCACACTGTCAACAGGGGAAGATCATAAGTGTGTACTATTGATGTCAGTCTGTTGCTGAAATTTTCAAATATCATTCAACCTATTTGTTTAATGGGATTATTTGTGCTCAAGTAAAACAAATCTACAGCAGGTATAACTTGTGTGAAACATTTGTTTGATGTTTCTTATTTTAAACAATTATTCACGCTGTCAGTTTAGTATCAACTGAGAAGGAAGTTTGTGTATGCCATCACTGTACCTCCTCATGAATCTAGATGGAACCCCTGACATTAATTGTGAACATGAGCACTGTTGCTCCATTCCTTGATTATTTTAATGTTATTGTTAAGGTGTTAATCAGATTTTATTGTTCCAAACAAAAATAAAGCAATTGAGATTGTTCAAAAGGTTTTATTTTAAAAAAGATGTTAAAGTCCATTGAAAGTATTCAATGTCAGCACATTATACAATGAGGTATCAAGTAATTACTACTGCTCTCATACTGTGCAAGTGTGCATAGAAACCTAAAGAGTTCATATTAAAAGAAAGCACAAAAGAAATGTCAAATACATTTTCTTTTAATGTTCAACCCATTTTGAGACACCCCTTTATTGGCAGAGAAACATTTAAATGAGCAGAACATAGGTCATAAGTGATGATAATGACTGATTTGAGGCAATGAGACGTCTACTTCGGCATATTTTTGCAGAAAAATACTTGCCGGTTTGGAGACAGTATAATATCCAGGAGGAAGACGCAACATACATGACCATGGCATTTAACTCAGTACTTTTAGTAATTTAAGGATTAAAAAGTAATTATGACCCATTTTTCTTAGTTGTCAAGGCATAGCTGTTTCTCATTTCATCTGATGACAAAACCTCACACATCCCAGTGTCCTGTGTCGTTTTATCTCTTGCGTTCACCTTTCTGTGTACGCTTCTTTTCCTTGTCTTTCCTCTCCTGCTTGGCTAGTTTGTCTTTCTCTCGCTGCATCTTGTCCGTTTCTTTCTTCTTCTGGGCATCTTCACGAGCTGCATCCCTCTTTTGCCTTTGTCTGTTGAGAACCTCCTCCACGTTGGTGTTTTTGAACAGGGCTGAGACTCAAAATCAAGGACAGTCAAGAGATAAGACTCTTGTCAATAACTGTTATACAATAAACAGTATAATTTCACCAGTTAATACTGGCCGCATTGTTGAGGTCTACTTGAGTCTCAAATTGTCCTTTCATAGTTTAGGTATTCTGCATAGGTTTAGGAAGGATACATTTTTCAGGTCCTGAAATACTAGCTCCACTCGACGACTCCTCTTCAGCTTCAGTGTGCTTGTCAAGGAATCTGAATGATTTTTAAGTTAATATGGTTGAATAACATACTGCATAGTGGATTCTACTATATGGTGGATGAAAGTAAACTAAAATGCAAAATCATATATTCTCTGAGCCTGTGTATTCACAGTGGGCCCTTTTGAATCATTTGTAATTTTAAGTGTGAATGTAAAATGTTTGTTGTACTAAACCAAGGATATTCCTCTTCATCTGTAATATTAGCATATTGAGCCAGGAGGGCCTCTTTCTTCTTCTTTGACTCCGCAGACACTTCTTTCTGTTTCACCACAATCTGAGCCTGTTTCTCTATCATACTGGCAATGGCCTGTACCTCGACTAAAGACATAAAACCACAGAATCATTTTCTTGGCAGAGAGATCACGTACTGCAAATTAATTGTATGATTTTAACTGGAATCGTGGTTTGATTGACAGCTTTCATGCATTTATTTACCATCAGCACCATCCCATTTAGCTTTTGATCGATTGCAGTTCTCTGTCCATTGCTTAATGATCTGTCTGCAGACGTGTTCAAGGGTGTCCTCCTCCTGCAAAAATGGACGATTGTTGACATCAAAGGCAAGCAATACATTTTAACTTTCATGTAACTAGTTGCAGGATTGTGATCTGTAGAAATGAAACAAATCTAAGGTGCGTGCAACTATCTAACATGGAGCTCAAGCGTCGATCAAATGTCCAAGCAACTGTCAGTTTATTGATAGCGACAGTTGGTGGTCACTAGAGACCAGAATCACGCGACCAGATAGATGCTAATAACATAGTAAGAACCTTTTGTATGATAAAGCACATGTGTGGCGTTGGCGACTGAACAACACTGACAAACAAATGATGACTGCAGTGTATAAGGAAAAGGAGCCATGCAGGCATGCTGCAAGGAATATTTACAGTACCAAAAACGCGGACAATATTCCCTGAAGCGCGTCTCCTTTCTCCTCATCACTCTCCTCTTCTTGCAGAACCCCTAAAATATATGCTCCATATACCTCACGGTCCACTTCCAGTGAGTCTAGCCGATCATTTAACCAGCTTTCGAACTCCCCGGCGTCTGATACGGGCGCAGCCATGTTGGCCGTTAAGGGTCCTCTGGGTTGTCCGCATTGATCGCCTGTTACTACACCGTAGAGGTTTGATTCTTGTTACTCTAACATGTTGTTGTTACTTTCCAAAAGAAAGCATAAAAATGTAAATAAAAACAGAAAACATATGTTTGTTAGAATATATGTGAAGTGAAGTGCGCTGTAATCATACATATAATTTTATGTTTTAAATAACTTCACTGAAGCCACGTGGGGGCGACAACATATTGCAAACAACATAGCTTCAGGTGTTAGCAAACGGTGATGGATCGCAAGAATCTTTTAGTGAGTTCACATTATTAATTGTTCTTTTCTGTACTGTCATGTGCTTTAGTGGCCCTTGGCGGGTCTAAAAACGTGCTCTGCTATTTATTTCATGCCCACTTTTTGTCTTTACCAGCTGCCATCCTGTCAAACTTTATACAACATTCTACTGTAGTGTTGTGGAATGCAACCAGATTGCTTTAGGATTACTGTTATTAGTATAGGAACGAATTATTTATAACTTAATGTTAATTTTGCACATTTTAGGACTGCGGGTGTTTCGTTTAAAACAAAAACGTTTTAACATTATGTATATCAATATGTCCTTATTACTACTGTAATCATTTTTATGTAAGAATTTTAATATTTGTATGAATGAATAATGAATATTTTAAGTAATGCAATAGGACATTTGGATTCTGATGGCTAGCCCTATGTGACACAAGGTGTGTGGAGGTCTTGGGATCCTAATGCTGCCAATTAGTC
The DNA here is from genome assembly GCA_027564795.1 of Aphredoderus sayanus. Lineage (NCBI taxonomy): Eukaryota > Metazoa > Chordata > Actinopteri > Percopsiformes > Aphredoderidae > Aphredoderus > Aphredoderus sayanus. The sequence continues at coordinate 13,533 of JAODUG010023688.1, forward strand.
TGCTTGGAATTCTGGACAGCACTGCATCATGGTAATCAACTTTCTGTAACAGCAGGTTGTTTCAACTGACACATTTAGTTGACCCTCAGAGCAATGCTCTGCATTTGGACAAAAATACTTTTGTTAAATATCACATTTTGTAAAATCACTTTAAATTCACAATTAAAGGTGGATTCAACGATGCTGGAGATTGTTGATATTTGAACTCAATAAAAACAACATCACCTCACCCTTCAATATCATATAATGCACCCTCAGAGCGCCCCCCAAATTGGACACACATTGCCAAGGGTGGGATAGTGTTTTTTGTGTTGTAGTCTGCACCACTTTGTGTTCACATTTACAGAGACAGGGCTGTGTGGAAACCCTGCATAAGTCTCAAATACAGTTGCAAACTTTGAAGAGATATTGAAATAATGTGTATTAGCTTACAGTCACTGACTCCACCTTTGACAGCCAATATCTTGTTAAGTTGAATATTTCTTTCCTTTAGTCGTGCTCCATTAATTAAAATGTAATTTTTTTAGTGTATGTTCCACCTTTCACGAGCATCAAGGGCAACAATTTTGCAAAAAGTCATTATATTATCTTTATTTCAGAGACCAATTAGCCATCTGCACTTAATTAATGCATATAACTCACAAAGCTCATAAGAACTAAGAGACAGTGATTGTCTGCCAACAAACTGCCTTGCTGACACTAGTGACACGTTATATTTGGAGATAGGCTAGCTATGAAATGTGCAATGGTTGCTAAAGCAACAAACAGCACTAAGAACTGAGAGTGGCAACTTACATTTTTTTTACAGAATTTAGTGATCCCAGTGGCATTAGTGGGCTGTTTTCACTGACGTTTTTATCTACGTCTGTAATGTGTGTAACTATTTTTGGAATAAATAAATTCCACATTCAAATTACCTTTGATCTGAAGTCCATATTTGGCAAAAGGTGGCACCCCACATCATGTTATGTCATCTAGCCATTAAATTATACTTTCTATAGTTCTTTGAAAAGACAAAACTATAGACAATAACAATTATTTGTTTGTAAACGTTTGGTTTGTTGTAAGAATTTGCAATAGACTGGAATTCAAATTTTTAGAATTTGGATTGTAATTTTAATTACAATCCTTTTAATCAGGGCAAATTAAAGGCAGCCAAATTAAATGGCAGGGACTGCCCAGAAGTCCCTGACTAAAAATGTGAGGCCTGATTGTCCATTGTACACTATTTCCAGAAGTATGTTTGCTTCCACTTGTCAGTTCAATGCGTGCCAGCGGTGGTGTAATTGAAAATGTCAATGTTGATTGCAAAACAGTTTGCTATTCTTCTTTGTTGAAACACCAAAACTGAAACAACAATGACTTCTGACCATGAAGTTATAGGAGAAATGTTTATCTACAACTTGTTTGTTGCATAGTTGGTAGCTGAATTTGAATGTGTAAATGGAATGGTTTAGTCAGTGTTAGATAAAATACATAAATATTAGGCAAAAATGATTAATTTAAAGGTGCCGGGGTTGGTGCTCCATGTTAGTCTTAACCAATCCCTGCTTGTTACACTCATTCCTGCTGGAGACTATTTTCAGTTTGTAATGTGCTTGTGATTTTTCACCATATTGGTGAAACAATTAATAAAATAATTGTTTCATTGATTGACAGACAGAAAGTGTACCAAATTAAATATTAGTACTCAAATAAGCAATTAGTATGTTTGAAAAAAAGCTGGTGTGTTGTATATTTAAATTGTATAGTTGGTTTAGATTAATGGTATAAAGACAGTTTGAGTTTAAAATAGGTTAATAGCTATATGACTGCTCACTATAATTCTCTTTGGAGCATAAAGAAGCCCTAGATATCATCAGATGCAACTAAATAGCTCTAATCTTGATTCAGTCTAGGCTTTGTATGCTACTGTGCTTTTACAGGGTGTGGCACAAGATATACAGTAAATCCAGATTGTTGGCATAAAAACTCATGCAGTGAGAGACAGTTCTTTGCCAGTGGATGGGAGTAAAATAAACATATTGTCTTTGTATTTCTTACAGGGAATGTTGTATTCATTGATTCTTTGCGACAGTACTGTATCACTGGGCTATAGATATGGAAAATGGTTTATAATCACACAATTTAAATGCTTTCATCCATACTAACAGGGCTAGTACAAGTATAGGGAGCAGGTTGGAGGTGGACATCGTACTCAGGGATTTAGTTAAGAACATTTTGGATGAAGATGAGTCCTGTAGGTCAAGTCCAACACCTTTTAAACAGATGCACATCCAAAGTGACAACCGGTTGACATGGCGCAATCACGGCATCCTACTTTGAATTGGGCTGTTTGATTAACATGACTAAAATGCAGATGTTTAACCCTCCCGCTGTCCTAGGAACTGCGGAACGTCATATGTCAGTGTTGTGGTTGGCGCCTGTTACTGGCCTGAAGAAAACATGGCACCGGGTAATTTTGACCCATAGGACAGCGGGAGGGTTAAAGGTGAATCGGGGTCAAAGAGATACACTGTGCGTGAGAGGGACTGGTAGATAAAGTGGCGTGGTGAGAAAGGAGGACTGCCATGACAACAGCCTGTCATGGATGTATTTCAAGCTGAATGGCTGGAGGTGGCTGCATAATGCCATGGCTTCTCTCTGTTCTGCGTGGCTGTAGGACGCCTGTCCTATTTATATTGAGGTCCTGTAGACTGATGCGAAATGACGCCTGGCCGCAAGGCCTGTGAGTGGGTGGGCATCCACATGCTCAGCTCCGCAGGCAACGCTCTACACACACACACACACACACACGTACACATACGTGTACACAAACACACACACTTCTGTCTTTGTGTCCCAATGCCACCAGCCTAAAAAAAAACAAAGCCCTACAGTGTCTTGAGTGCAATGTCCTCTCTGTCAACATATCCCCTGCACCAACGTCAATGTGACAGAATTTAAGCAGCCCCAAGAACAACTAGTCAATGTAGAGCAATGAAAACAGCATGTAAAACAGCCATGTTTCCTCAGCATTTCCGCCAGCTTGCTTACTCATCAGGCAGTAGCTGTGTGTGTGCATAATACTAAGTTTGCATTTCGAAGTAGTTAGAAACTGTATTTGATATGCTCAGTTTATTTATTTATTTTCTTATTTTTGGTATAGTGGAAGTTGTACATTTACAGTACAGCTTGAGGGTACAGAGTTTTGTGGGCGAGATGGCGAGTAAAGACTACATTTCCCACGAGCCCCATTGAGTCATTGGAAAGCGATAGTTTCTATTGAAGAGTATCTTGAGAGATGTTACAGTTAATTTAGTTCTGGAAGACACAGAGATTAGTTAGGCTAAACAATTCGAACACTAAATTGATTTGTTCGATTTTGTAGCAAATCTGACCTTGTGTCAAGCATTTGGAATCATGTCAGAATTATGATGCTGTATGATAACCACCAAAAGAAGGCAGTTGTTTGGGAAAAGTCATTTTAGTGTCCATTTAAAATATAAGTTTAAAAAAGAAAAGTGCAGTGCTATTTAAAAAATTAGCCACTCTTCAGAAGTGTTCCTAGTTTTCCAAGTCTGTTGTTAAGCAAGGTGAGGTGAGTCATAATCAGTTGTATGACACAACATAAAAGAGCTAGCCTACATTGACTGAATCAAAGCTGTTTTTAATATGGTTAGTACAACAACAGATAGCCTTCAGTGTTCTAATCGCATGGCCATGTGCTGGGTCACTACTTTGGAGCCCCATGATAAAATGTTTCTTCAGTGGAGAAAATGGCAGAGGGAACACTCTTGTAATGTGTAATGAGGGCACTTATTAGTTGTGTGTATGAGGTTGAGAGTGGTGATGGCAGGCCTCCCCCGACTCTGACTGAAGAGGCATGACTGTCACGCCCCCACCACGCACCCCCCATCCACTTTTTAGTCTGAATTGTAGGCAATTAAATCCCTGCCATATGAGTGCTGGGGGGAAAAAACAGTAATGAATATGGAACACTAACTACTTCTACCCAGAGAGACTGCTCATTGAGTTGTGAGGGCTGCTTTATCCAAATAACTGGTAGGCTCGAAGACCACCGCGGCAATCTTTTTATTTTATATTTTGCCATGTACAACTCCCCGAACAGTGGGCCAAAGGTTCTGTATAAATGCAAAGACCCCCCCCGCTCCATAGGGGGGATGATCTTCGGTGGCCTCCAGCAGTGAAGAGAGACTGCTTGAAATCCTTTTGTCACTGGTTTGGCATGGTGCCCTGCTGACCACGGCAACTCACGGCGATCAGATCAGACAAGTGATGGGGGTCGTGGGGGAAGATGGGAAGGCATGGGCTGCTGATTGTGGACGCGTCTAGACAACCAAGTGGAGGAGGGCAAATATTTAGCCATGCCACCTGGGGAGAGGTTCCAGGCATCCTCCCCCTGTGCTAGGGCACATGTCTTAACCGCAGAATCAGGCCACGTCCCCATCCTGCTCCTCGCTCTGTATTCAGGGTCACGGATCTCATTTCTTGGATAATATTTCAAGCCCGGCCACGGATGGGGAATTGGATTGAAGACCTGGCTTGGTATAGGGCATCAAGGATGGATGAGGGACGGCATTCTGACTGAAAGGATACCATAAAGGAAACAGATACTGTAGACTTAGTTGTGCTTAGGTTAAATTATGGGTCCTTTTTTTATGTGGACGTGTATCAAATGCTGTTTGGATTGTGTGTCTACTTGTGTGTCTGAACTAGCCACAGGACTTCAGTTACATAATGTTCAAAGTGAGCGGTTCATTTTAAAAGGGACTGTTGTTTTGTGGCTTCATGTAATGCATTGTTATCTTCCTCCCACCCTCTAAAAATTCCATCAGATAGGGATCTATCAGGATGACATTTCACGCTAACTAAAGGTGTTTACTAGCAAGATTGCACTATTTCTCCCTCTGTGCACTTAGCTTATACTATAGCTTATTTTCATGTGCCTTGATACATGGTTGCCACTCTGAATACCATCAGATGAATTGCAATCAGAGAACCACAATGGCATACAAAGTGGAGGAAGTATTGTTTTCACGGTCTGCAGATCTAAAACCCATTGTGTTGCAGTTGCAATGTTAGAGGGAGGAAGACGAACAAAATACCCGATAATCTTTAGTGATTTGAAACATTTAGGTATTCTTTACTGGACAGGAAATCTAATTTTTTATTTTTTTATTTTTTTATGCTCTTAGTTTATTTTTTCTTGGATTTAATGTACTGCAGGCGCCTGTTGTTACAGTATTTTTGCCAGAAACAATGAACACTCTTTCTGTATGGCAGAGCACCTTTCCTGTAACCTGACATGCCAGATGGATTGTTGTTCACAACTCCATCTGGGGAGCCGTCCATGGGAGCTGTTTGTTTAGGGCGGTTTCTTTCATAAACATCTTGTCAGTTGATTGGATAAACCATTTGTCTGGCACTGTAACTTCAACCACTCAGACATCATATGGTTTATATGACGTCGTAGGAAATTAAACATTTGCTGAAACCAGTTGGGAGTAGAGCGAAAAACATCTTTCCCGTATAAAACAGCCTTCAATTCTGTTGTTCTATTTTCAACGAAGATAGTGTTCAGTTTATTTAATTATTTATTAATTATTTAAAAATCATACAATGTAATTTTCTGGATTTTTGTTTTAGATTCCATCTCTCACAGTTGAAGTGTACCTATGATAAAAAATAACACACCTCTACATGCATTGTAAGTAGTAGAACCTGCAAAATCAGCAGTGTATCAAATACTTGTTCTCCCCACTGTATAATGTGATTCTTTTATGCATGGTGTGTAGTTTGAACTGGGACTGTGTTCTAGCACTAGTGGATGGGCTACTAGTGTTTATTTCTCTGTAAAAAAGTTCCAGACTTGGTACCGGCTGACGCCACAGGCTGGTGTCACTTCTGCTGATGGGGCTCAGACAAGCCTGCTCTACTGGTAGCCATCACTCACTCACACAGCAGACTGCGCAGGGCAGTCTCGCGCCACCTGTGTTCACACAGTGCTTTTTTGCCTGTGATGATCTGAGTCGACAGCCCCCTATATTCTTCATTGCATCCCTTTGCTCCTCAGAGCCAACGGAGAGAGTTTCTGCCATTTGAGGGGCGGGGGAATTGTGCGAGCAGTACTCAGTGCAAGCAATGTCTTGCATGCCGATGAGGAAAGACGCAAAACACATTTTTAACTCCTATCCAGATGACAAGCGATATCTGTTATATATTCTACACGTGATTACTGATCCAGATATATCGTTCCATAGTGATGTTGTTGCATGCGGGACCGTCTAATGATTGCCTTTGTGGCAATCATTTACGTCTGGTTAAGAGTAAACTTTCGGGGATATGATGATCAGTTCCCATTAGTGGAAACAACTGGAGTGACAACACTTCTGAAGGAACACATCTCATACACTCACTAATTGCCTCGCCCCTCCGGGCCCATTGTTATACGGACCACTATCAGCATCCCAGGTGTCATTAGAGCATAACACTGGAGCCGAGGAGCAGATAATTCAGGAGGCACGTCTATGCTGATTGGCTAGGTCGATCCGAACAGAGTGGCGCTGCATCTGGAGTCGTTGGATGTATTTATAGCCTGCGTGAGAATATCTTCTGACACTGGCCTTGTCGCCTTGGTCGCTCTCTGTGGTGGTTTGGGTGGGTGTCAGTGGCGGGCACAAAGCAGCCCTGCTGCGTGCAAGAGGGCAGGGTCATCTGGTTCACAGGAGAAGAGCTCATATCCAAGTAATCTGGGTGTGGCCTGTGGGTGAGCAACAAAGACCAAGCCAGGACGCCTTTTGAGCTTTTTGTGTCTCAACAATGAGTAGCGCCTGATACAGATATGCCAGCTGTCAGTCACTCCTGGGCGCTATCTCTTTTCTTCTCGTCGGTGGCGGTGGGTGGGGTGTGGCCTGATTCTCAGAATGTGTGTGTGTGTTGGGTGCACGCGCTGTGAGATTGTGATGACCAGTCGTCCCCTCGGCCATACTTCCCCTCCACCCCCAGCCGGCCCCCAGCCCGCCCCCGCTGCCGGCCCCCAGCCCCAGGGAGTGACAGATACAAATCTGAGTCTGAGCTGGGCTCCTCGGGAGCTTGCCACCCGCTCACTGTCTGCTCCCAGACACAGAGATCTTTTAAAAGAGCTTTGCCTC
>JAODUG010023698.1:8073-20685 GCA_027564795.1 Aphredoderus sayanus
CCGGGGTGAGGATCGGGGGACGGGGACGCGGGCTGCCCTTCACCGCAGGGCGGCTCAGCACAAGGGGGAACCTCACTCTGTGGCCCCGCCCCCACGCCACCCACCGATTGGTGGGCGGCTTCGGAGACGTGCCCGGCTGGAGGAGGCGGGGCTTGCTTGCGAGCATCAGCAGCAGAGGAGGAAGCAGCCCCTCCTGCGGGGGCCAACGACTTGTCGTTATACAGAGAGGACCTGGGTTTGGGCGTCTCCTCGGCGACCTCCGGCGGCGGGGGGGCGGGGAGGACCGCCGGGGGTTGTGGGAGGGCAGAGCCAGAGGAGGGAAGGTGAGAATCGCCCAGTGCTGGAGGGGATGGGGTTAAGATGTCGGCCATTGCCCCGCTCCGATCGTACCTAGACAGACACACACACACACACACACACACACACAAGAAAGGGGGGGTCGGTTATATTACGCTTACAAGCTGGTTTGTTTTCAAATAAAAGTGAAAGAAAATGTCTGCTGTGAGAGAGTATTTCACCAACACCATTATCGGACAAATGATTATCTTGAACATCGGTATCGGTCGAGAATTTCACAATCAGTGCATCCCTACAAGATACTATTTGTGTAGTGTGCACTGTATACAACTATTATTATTATTATTTTTTATATTTTAAGAACACCAGATTATTCAGGAACTCTTCAAGAAAGTCAGTGACTTTCTGTTTCACCAGGGAATAAATACGAGGTGACACATTTAGTAATCACCTTTAGTCATCCATGGACATGGGGAAGGTCAATACACAGGAATGGGAAAATGTTAAAAAATGTTGTTGACCTAAATCTTTCTACATGGATTTGCTATGGCAATTTGGAAATGTAAATATTTCCAACATTTCTATAAAAACTGTCTGGAAATGTGACTGACAAGGGAACAATCCACGTGTAGAAGGAAACAAACCTTCATGGAAAAGTTCATATTTCTACCCATTAACTGTTGGATTGTGAGATGAGTTTCGCGTCTGTGTCAGGCTGCATCTTTCACAGAGCGTTTCTATGCAGTGCTGGCTTTAGTGAAGTTTAGATCACAGACATCAAATTGTACGTCACAAACAACCTTCAAACGTCCCTTTTCATCAGGCCGTGAGTGTAAACGCACACGTAACAAGATATTCCACTAGTCAGAGGTCTGTCTAAATGGGCACAAATCTGCTTAACAGTAAAACGCTTTATGCAAATATGCTGCCAACTTGCAATGACTTATGGGACTCGAGTGTCACAAACTACTACGCACAATCACCATGCAACTCATTTGGCTTAAATCAACATTGTGCTGCCCTACTTTCAGTCAAATATGCAGTGGTTAGATGTCTAACCCCATATCTGCTAGTTAATACTTGTCCTGTAATACTTGATGAATATCTCTGGATTAATTTAAAAATTGCATAGGCTATATAAAAAAGTAAACATTTGAAGTTGACCTTTTCGAATTGTGGACATTATTATGTGATTGTGGACAGCACTAATTTGTTTCGCTATTAATAATTTGTTTCAAGTCAACACAACAAAAACAAAGCTTACATTTAAAATGAAAAAAGAAAAAAAAGAAGCACTGCTTGAGTACACATACACAATGCAAAACATTATCTAAAGGCCAAAAGTGAGTGTTCCTTCCACTTCCACTCCCACACACAACCAGCTTACGTTATAATTTGCAGGATGTGCAATGCAATACTGTAATCAGTTGATGTCACTCACAGGTGACTCCCTTTATACAGGGATGAATGCATGAAAAAGCATATAACAAATAACATGGTGCTTCACCTTGTTGCTGATAAGGCAGGTTGAAATCTACAGTACACAGCTACGGGTAACGCGCACCTGCCAGTGCTAGCCGCCTACATAAGCGTCAACAACTTAGCCACTTAATTTCCTATTCTTTCAAGAGGCCTCTAATGTACAGTACCTCAAAATGAACTTCCCGATTCGGCACACAGTACACACATACGGTGTCGTAAGCTGTCAACAACCGCCCCGGCGAGGCCGAGACCACGGCCTTTCCCGACCGCTCCCACGACAGAACCCTAACTTGAGCCCGGTGAGTGGACTCACCCACAGCCCGCGTGTCTGCTTGTTTCGTCCGCCTGGCCCGCCAGGAGGTTCCGGTCCGCGGCCCCCCCACAGCTCCGGCTCCGCAGGCTCCTCCGTTAAGACAAAAAAACAAAACAACAACACACCACCACAAACAGAGAGTGTCCTGTGGGGACAAGGAAACGGGCGACGACTGTACGAGAAAACGTCCCGCAGCCAACTGGCAGGCTAGCTATTGAAGTTACTAGCCAGCTAAGCTACGTAAGCTTATGTTAGCTTCTCGCAGCCAAGCTCACCGATAACGGGTGCTGCACTGTTGTTAGCGGTTGTTAGCCCCGGGTGCCAGAATATCTAAATGTCTTAAGCCATCCGCCCAAAGTATCCAAGTTGATGCGACCATTTGCACTTGACTTAAGTGGCGTGCTTTAGGATGCTTTCTTCATGTTCAGACCAGCAGGTCACTCTTTGTCCTAATTCAATTATACGAGGTCTAGCGGGCTTGGGCAACACCAACTCCTGCCGCCTGCATTTCCTAGTGATAGCCTACGTGCGCGTTCATGATGTCAATGTCATCGGACACACTGGTATCTGTCAGGAGCATCCCCGGTTTACTCAATTGCTAACTAAAAATGTAATTATCACATGATTTATACACTTTTTTACCGAAACTCTATACATTTCGCGGTTTACCACAAGACCACATACGCGTGTGTGCACACATAATGTATCGGGTTTGTAAATTGCAGTGAAATATTGTGTTGCTATCTCTGTGTTATGACACTAGATGCCGCAATTTACTACAATGTAATACGTCTGAAGCATATGCAGCATAGAGGACAACGGGCGTGAAAAAGCAGCGCCATCTAGAGCGACCAATCACAAAACTGTGTAAATTAAGACTTATATTATTATTAGACTCATGTTGGACTTAATTATTAATGTTATTGTTCACAAATGACATAAAACAATCATGTTTTATTATAAAAAAAAAAAACAAAAAACAAAAAACCTAGGCTACACTGTGCGTCATGGCATATGGACAGGTGGGCCTAAGCAAGCACATAAGCCTGCCTACCCAGCATAGTGATGTTTGCTGTGTTTACTATATAATCAGAGTGGAGATTACATCCAGGAGACAGCCCCACAAAAGCAACAGAACAGTGAACAGTGAGTCAGAAGCTTGGAAAATGCATTCCCAAGATTGGTGTTTGATTCTGTTCCCTGCTCTCTCTTTATGTAAATGACTGCAGAATTAGGCTTACTTTATTCTCAACCATACTAAGAGGTAGCTAGCTGTACTTTATTTAATGTAGGTATATATTTGACTGTCAAAGCATTGTATAAACTACATTTAAAGGTGCTCTACAAATCAAATGTAGACCTATTATTATTGTTGTTGTTGTTGTTGTTGTTAACATCTCATGTGGGATATCCACTCTACAAATCAAATGTAGACCTATTATTGTTGTTGTTGTTGTTAACATCTCATGTGGGATATCCACGTTGTCACATGAATAAGACAATAACAGCATCCATTGATGTTGTTACACAACATTTGGTGGTGAATGAACACTGAGCCCATTGCCGTCCCATACATAGCTCATTAAATGAATGAGAAACAAAGAAGGAACAGCAAATTATACAGTTGGTGTTTCATGTCAACACATTTGATGTGCAAAGTAGTTAGCTCTTAGTGGTATCGTATGTAGGCTTGCCGTTTCCTTTTGCATTCCGGTTGCACTGAATGCTGACACATTTGATGTGCATGTGGCACAAGTGCCCCAAAGCAAAAGGATTTTATATTCTGTCTGAATGAATTGTATCCTGGTCCACACAGGTGTTTTGAGTTAAAGGTAGGGTCAGTGATGCTGGAGAACACAGTTTGTTGATATTTGAAATGAATCAAAACAAATACACCTCGGCCTTCACTGCCATAGGGTGCTCTCTCAGATGCAAAGTGTGGTGCGGTCTGCACCACTTTGTTTGTGTTCCCATTTACCGAGCCGGGCCTGTGTAGGAACACCAGATTAAGTTTTAAGCAGCACGCAGAACGTTCAACTAGCTGACTATTAGCTGAATGTGATGTATTCTGAGAGGGCACCCTACGGCATTGGAGGAAGAGCTGTTTTTGTTTTGACTGAGTTCAAATAGCAACAGTCTTCTACCAGAATCCCTGACTGTGCTTTTTTAACCCTCACGATTTCCTTATTATATCATATTATGCCACCAGATGGCGCCATCTGATTGTGTATGATTGTAATTGCTGTGTGTATTTCTTTATTCATTAGTTCTTTATGTATTTTACATTTCTTTCGTGCCTTTTAACCTCCTGTTGTCCTCGGGTTTCAAACTCACCCCTTGTTGTGCCAGCGGTGCCCATCATATGTGTGTGTAAGCTGTAGAATTAGGTTTAGTGCCTTCTATCTGCCACAAAGAGCTAGTGATTTGGGTCAGTCTGACCTGGAGGACATCATAAAGGTTAAAGAGATTGGTAGGGATTAAGTGTCAGTGATGCTTACAGTTGTGCTGGGCATGGAGCCCATAACCTTTCACCCGGGAGTCGACCACCCTGACCACTACTGTACATTCACTTCACGTTTTTATCCAAAGCGACTCACATGTGTCAATAGTAGAGCAGGCCATACACCCCAGTTGTCGTAGGCAGTCAACATTCTACTATACAATTACAACATACAACTGCACTACAGCTCTACAGCCAGCCCGTAGTTTGGCATTTACTTAAGCACCTCGTCATGATTTGTGGAAACGTGGAACCATGCTACTCCTGTATGACTCATTTGGGTTCTACAGTAACAAAGTGTAAATATTTTGAGGATTGCCATGGAATCTGGGGGACACCCTACTGTAACTAGTCAGACTGCATTGCAAGGGAACTCCTCTATTATTACCAAACAAAATAGTTTCTGTTTTGGCTTTCCCCAGAAGAGATCATTAGTGTGACGACAATGTTCCACAAGAGCCTTATAAACAATCCCTATGGTAATAGTTATTGTCTATTGTAAATATAGTTTACAAGTGGAAATGTTTTCGAGATAAGTGGAAATGTTCAGGGGCCATATAAATATTTATTTAAAAGTACAAAATATCATCACAGGCCAATGGACCAACTAAGTATTCCACCAAGTTACCCATGAATACTGTACCATGTTAGAAATAGAAACGTCAATTTAATTTATTGGTGTTAAAAAGTAAATAACATTGCTGAATATATTAAATTACCTTTATTATCAATTAAATAAATACATACATAATTCTACATTACATAATAATGTAATCTTATATTTGTATACAAAATGGCTATATAACATTAAAATATGAATACATCTACATATTATTTAAATTCGTGACAAGTTAAGTGGACACATAAATGCTTAAAATAATGCTCTCAGTATGTTCCCTTCTGTTAATAACGAAGCTATAAACGGCAAGTGTAATGTCTATACTTCTAATATTGTATGTGGCCGTATTAAACATTTCGCATTGGAACTTCAAACCAACAGTTTTCCTCCGCCACATAAACTCGCGTTTGTTTTAAACGTTGTGCTAATTAAGACATTTGTCTGTTCACGGGCCAGACAGGAAGGAAGCGTACCCCTCTCCCTCTCGCACATCGGGGGTCACCGCGCTAAACGTCTCCTAGGAGACTTTGTCGGCGTTCAGCGGGAAGGTGTCGACCCACGTTTGCGTGCGCGCGCGACACTCGTCCCAGCTGTACAGCGGGCGGTAGTCGAAGTGGCGGCGCGCCTTATCCGTCTCCACGGTGAATGGCGTGCTGCCGATGGCCAGCGTGTAGCGGTTGAGCAGCGGCGCGTAGACCGTGACGGGCGACAGCAGCCAGCGCAGCAGGTCGTTGAGGTAGGCCAGCAGCCACAGCAGCATCAGCGGCACGTGGAGGCTGCGGAAGTTGAAGGCGGACAGGAACTGCATGTTGAAGTCGTCGTAGCTCTTGTAGGGCGAGTCGTCGTAGCAGTAGTACGCCTGGCCGCCCACCACGTGCGCACGCTCCCTCAGCGCGCGGGCCGCCAGCAGGTGCATCCAGGCCACGTTGCCTGTAACCGAGGGAGACCGGGGGGAAGGGGGGGGGGGGGTCGGAGGTGCATTAAAAATTAAAGGCAGGTTCAGTCAGTCATTCGAGAATGCTGGCTAACTTTCAACGCAAATTAAAAACACGCCTCCCTTTAGTGCCATAGTATAGTGCCATAGTTCCCTCAGAAGCTCCGCCCCACACACACTGTGAACACATTGCGAAGCCTAGGGCATTGTTGTTGTGAGCGGTGTTCGCCACTTTGTGTTGCTAGTTACGGAGCCAGCGCTGTGGATAAGTACCTGCTTATCTTTTCAGCACGCACAGAGAATGGTAAGATAGCGGACTGCGAAGAGGAGGATTTGGTCAGTTTGACAAAAAAGTGTATTATCTTACAATCGCTTCGTATATCCAGGTGAGCATTCATGGTGAACACGTTACATTTAGGGCCTGTGTGTGTTGTATAACACTGGCAGCAGCCACTACCTCATTTACACGCATTTCCTCCAAAGTCACTGTTACTAGGTTACTAAAACATCTTCTAGCACTTCTGCATTATTTCATTGTGAACGTCAAAATAACTTCAGCTATCTAAAGGAAGTAAATGTCATCCTCTCTTGACATAGGCATTGCCTCGATTGTAATTGACTGACAAGAGAGAAGTGACATTGATGAAGCCAGCCTTGTTCCAAAAACTGTACAAATCGTAGGATTTGTACAGAAAATAGACACTGCCAGTAACAAAAGCATTTGGTGACCAGAGGCCCTGGAACTGTAACCCTCAGTCCAGATTCCATTTGATTGCTGAGAACTACCTCCTCAGGCAGCTTGTGTTCACGAAGGTTTACAGTGAACCCAAAGCAAATATTAAAACTGTTTGAAAATGTTTGCAAACATTCACCCATCTTTGCAAAGTTAAACGCACCTCAGATGTTTTAAACGGCATGCGGTTTGTAACTACGTGGCTATGGAGGATACACCCTGGCCCAAACAGTTGGAATGAGATAACGGTGTAGGAATACAAGCAGGCCAGCTGGCTAGGAAGGACACATTCCTCACTGTCTCAAAATAATGTGCAATGAAATTATGCCTCTGCTTCTGTCTGTCTCCACTGCTAAAGCACAACACTGGAACAAACTAGCGTAACTTTTACAACAGTCATTTTCAATGCGTTTTAACAAGCATATAAAAAAGATAAATGCAAATAAAAAAGGTGTGGATCATCTCTAGATCCTGTCGGAACACGCTCTTCCATAGTGTGGATACTTGGTTGCTAGGGCAACGGCTTTAAATTTAGTTTTTTGCCTACCTGCGTACACTCGCCCGTGCTCGATGTCTTGGGGGATACCCCGAATTATCCAACCTCCAGTGCGCACCCCGTTGTTGTAGAAGTCCCTCATCAGCTGGTGCTGCTCCCCATAGATGCCCGTGGGCCTCAGAGAGCAGGTGCACAAACAGGACCCTCCCTTTACCTGGGAAACAATACATGGCCACCGGGAAGCTTTTAGAAAGGTGGAGTTGTGCGATTGTATGGCAGCGCACTTTTTTTTTGGTCAAATTCCGCGAACATCTCCTCGCAGTCGGTCCGCTAGACGCCCGCTCTGTGTTAAACTAACCTTATCCCTCGTGATGTCCTCTGGGTCAAATCGACCCAACGCACTACCTCTTTGTGACAGATAGAAGGCGCTAAACCTAATTCTACAGCTTACACAGACATATACATAAAGAATTCATAAAGGATGGTTATAAACATTGAATAGGCTATGTGCTTGTGGATAGATATGGCTGGTTATCAAAACAGGGACATCCCTGTCTATGTTCCACCATACGGGCTGTCCCTACGCATATTTCGGCTTTGTGTAACCACTGCTTAAGTTGACCTTCAATTCTGCCTCCCGTATACTTATAGTGCGTTCAGACCAGAGGCGGTGAGAGCCTCAAGATTCTCTCTGGCTGTCCTGCCGACGACGCTGTCAAACGTTTTAGCGCTCTAGACGCTCTGACGTAGTTTAAATAGGCGGTAACAATCGTTCTTGCAAAGGGGCCGCAAAGCATGTGGACCAAGCATGCTGCCATAGAAAATGAATGACTTCCTGTCTTTACAAACACTCTCTCTGGTCTGAATGCACGGACAGTCTGAACGGCGAGGCCGAATGAATGCGCAATATAACTAACATTATAAATACAAAAGGGCTTCTGGTTCAAACCGAACCGCTTTGTCAGACGCTGTATTGTCTCCGACAGCAACAAAGTCGTAGCCTTACGTCAGCACACTACGTGGAAGAGGGGGCGGGGTGAGCAGTGGCTTGTTGGATTTAAAGCAACGGTCCCTGAAAGCGACTGTTATCTGAGATGCATGTCAAAATATATTGCATTGAGACCTCTGTCAACATGTGGAAAGAGGCATGGCATGTTTTTAAAAGGGTGGAGTACCACCACAGGGACACATACGGGAAGCAAACACTACATAGTTTTCCTGCTATGTCCTTGCATGCCACCATCAAAATATGAGGAGCGGGAGTTATCGTGTTCGGGCAGAGGACTGTAGCCTTGAACAGCGTGATGTCACCCAGACATTCTGACAAACTGAGGTAATACTTCAGTTATATTTTAGTAATCAGGAGCGGTATCATGACACTGTTGTTCACACTGGTAAGCCTTCTGTACTGCTGTATGATCAGCGTAAACATGTTCTGCAGTGTTGGCCTCTAACCGCCGTACTCCTTGCCAGTCGTTTCAATTACGTCATTTAGCAGAGCGACCTAATGAGTAGAGGCATCTTCCTCAAGGATGCTTGAACTCAGGGGCTTGAAACCATGACTTTTCTGCTGGGAGTGGAACACCCAAACCACTAGAATGTCCAGCCCCCAGCTGACTAGTGCAGTCTGACTCAAACAGACAATAAACCCATTCATAAGCATATTGCTTTACCACACCGTTGTAACGAAAAGAGAGCTGAGACGGAAGGCAGAGCTCTCAATCTACCGGGCAATTTTGGTTCCTACCCACACCTTTGGTCATGAAGGTTGGGTCATGACCGAAAGAACAAGGTCACAGGTACATCCGGCCAAAATGGGTTTCCTCAGGAGGGTAGCTGGCGTCTCTCTTAGATATGGGGTGAGATGCTCAGCTATCCAAGAGGAGCTCGAGTACAGCCTCCCTAGGGATGTGTGCCAGGCACATCCAGCTGGAAGGAGGCCTCGGGGAAGACCCAGGACAAGGTGGAGAGATTATATCTCCACACTGGCCTGGGAACGCCTCGGGATCCCCCAGTCAGAGCTGGTTAATGTGGCTCGGGAAAGGGAAATTTGCGGTTCCCTGCTGGAGCTGCTGCCAAAATCATCGTCTATGGCCTTAGCTTCACCAATCCTTATAAGGGTTTCCCCTAAGACGTTTTCTTGCATTCTTGGTTTGGTGTTACCAGACATTTTGACTGTTTTATTATTAGTTTTATACATGATCCAAAACCTGATCCTGAATAACATAATGTACCTTTGGGGCTCATGGCATTGTCCTATTCCACTGTCAGCAACCAACAGAGTATGCCATCCAGGGAAACAACATTCCGTACTGCCCTGCTACAGTATGAACGCATTACTGGCAGTAGGGGAGCTCAGGGGGAAAACTTCTTTCCTAATAAAAAGAAAATGTACCTTGGTGCCATTAGCTTCAAGGACAATTCTTTCAGCCTTAGCCTTGCTCTTGGGGTAAGGCATGGTGTGATGAACTGGGTATGGCGTATCTTCATTCCCCCTGTAAAGGATAAATACCATTTCATTAACGGATTAAGTTTGACAGAATGAGACTCTCTTTTTGAGGTCATGGCACATTCATGCATGGAATGCGTTTTACAAACCACATGGTTCACTGACAGACACAATTTCAGGGAAAGAGGAAGCGAAGGAAAGATACATACATGAAGCTGGACTGAGGGAAGGCAAGTGAAAAATGGCAGAAGAAGGGAGAGAGAACGAGAGGTAGATGAAGAATTTATAAATGACCATTTTGTTTTCGCGGTCAGTGTTGTTGTTTGGTGGACATTGTGAGTCATGTCAGCATCTGGAATCTCTCACAGTGCGCTGATGATTTCAGCGCGTGTCTGGCAGAACATTAGCGGTTTGGAATGCAGTCATGAATTATCTTTACCTCGTCTCTGTAACATGTACTGCTTGGTCAAACACAAATACTGTGTAAAACCAGCTTCAAGCAAAAAGCCTGAACGGTTTATTTTACATAACAGATGGAGCTTATGTCCAGAGGACTGCCTCGCTGTCACGCACACCAATGCGTCATAGAAGTAAACTTTTGGTTTTCCCCCCGTCTTTTCCATGTGTAACTCCTACCTCGATAACCTTAGATGGGTGATGTCTGTGATTACAGTACAAACTCCCGCAGGATCCTAAATTCCTGCTCTGGACTCAATAGAGGAGAATACTAGCTACTCAGTACTAATTAAAATGTTGTAATGCTTATACATTTCCAGTGATTTAGGGCCGGTTTCAGACATGGATTAGCTTAATCCACGTCTAGTCCTTGACTAAAACAAAGATTCAATGAAGATCTCTGTTTAAAAAGCAAAATACTTTATCGGTCTAGGACTGGTCTTAATCACAGGTAAAGTCCTTATACCTGTGATGCCCACCGTATATGGGTTAGTCTTAATACATTCACAGTGCAGCTATTCTGCATGAGCAACAGATTCAGTGTGTTCTATGCTACACCCATAGTTAGCAATAACATGCCTAGTAGACCTACTGGATATTCAAACACATATTGTAACATACCAGGTTTAATGCAATACTGTCAATGAGAAGCCACTGAGAAGAATTTGAGTCACACTAAACTTGTTAACCTTGATGTACAGCCGTACAATTCACCTAATATCTCATATCTGCTAGCTGTGTCTTCTCTGTGCTTGCTAAAAAAATTATGTGATTTGTCTACACCATAGAACTCTATATATTAGGTCTACACAGCCAAGGCTTGGTAAATAGAAACACAAACAAAGTGGTGCAGACTGCAACACACAACAATACCCTATACATCGCAATATGTTTCCATTGTATGGGGCGGAGCTTCTAAGGGAGCACCCAATGGCATTTAAGGGAGAGGTTTTTTTGTTCAAGTATCAACCTGGTTATTCCAGAATGACTTACTATACTTTTAATGCAACATTGGTAATCTTATTGTAGATTTGTAGTTGTGGACTCAAGACATCTAGGGGGCAGCGAGATGCACTTTCGCCTTTTAATTTGTAATTTTAAAACGGTCATACATTGGTGTCATGGTTACTGTTATCTACTGATAACATTAATTTATGCATGTTATTACCACATGCAAAATACTTTAACCTGGGCTAACCAACGGTTTAGTGCTATCTATGCTAGCATCAGGGAGCTGTGTCTGTGCTTGTTCTATTCTCAATCTGACACCCAGACACCATAATCTGGGCTTTATCTGCCTGCACCCGCTCATATCTAACCAATGGTATAGCCACAAGCACTAGTACACATCCAGAAACATACATACATTAAAAAGTGTATGTAAAAGTAAAGTGTAGATTAAGAAAGCCAATAGAGGTTACAGTAGAGATCTTGCATTCATAAACACCATAAATACTCATCCTATGTGGTTAGGTACAAAGAGAAACTAGTAGCATAACATGCTGGTTATAAATACTGTGGACTGAACACCTGCTGTGTGGTTCTACCAGTTACTGAATACATATGCTTCAATTGTTAAATTATTCACATACTGTAGGCTACTGTACTTGTTTCAACAATGTTTTCAAAAAAATATGAAACATTTAATGTGTTTTTGTGATAGTCTTTTTGTGTGAATTTCATGACGATCAAAATAAAAAACATTTTATTAAATTAACACAGATAAGTGCATGGTTCACACACCACTGCACTGCACTGCACTGCACTGCACTGCACTGCACTGCACTGCACGGCACTGCACTGCACTGCACTGCACTGCACTGCACTGCACTGCACGGCACTGCACTGCACTGCACGGCACTGCACTGCACGCAAGCGTGGCTAAATACCGTTGCACACTGCACAAGGAGCTGAAGCGGAGCGGAACCGCTCTGGAACCCATGTTAAATCCGTGAGTCTTTGCACACTGCAAGAGAGGCGGACACTGCTCGCGGAATGGAGGCGGAGCCGGTGCTTTTTCCCCCCGTCGGGAGTCTATTTTTTCTGACGTCGCATTTCTGAGGCACTTTTACATAGACTGCAATGGAAATAACATCGTAGAAGCAGGTAAAACACTACAAATAATTATTTAAAACAAAACCTTTGGCTTTGTCTTAGACCCACCCCTATGCCCACCCTTTACTTGATCAGAGAGTTGTTAAACATCCTATTTATTATATTATTATTTTTCTTCTTCTTATTATTATTATTATTATTTTTCTTCTTCTTCTTATTATTATTATTATTATTATTATTATTATTATTATTATTATTATTATTATTATTATTATTAT
>JAODUG010023709.1:0-20685 GCA_027564795.1 Aphredoderus sayanus
TATACAGCTCTTCCTTCAATGCTACACACATTGGAAACACAATTTGCCAACGGTAAAATATTGTTGGTATGCTGCTTGTGTGGTGCAGAGAGAGGGCTGTGTAGAAACAGATTATTTGTTCAGTATGCACACAGAACCAGCAGTTGGCAGACCTAGTAGATATTCCCTGAATTTGACAACATTTGTATTGACTTACAATCGATGACTACACCTTTTAATTGCGTCGTTATCTTGATAATACAATCTGACTTAAATTGCATGTGAAGTATTTTAAAGAGGTTGTAGGTTTTCAGGCTACAAGTCAGAATCAGCAGACACAACCATGCATTTGACCATGCGTTTCGCATGGTCAAATATATGAATGAACCTTGAATACATTTGAACCAATACTGATGACACAGTGACAGATACTGTGTCAGGTGAAATCAGTGTGCAATATGCCACTTTTGGAACTTACACATAAAACAACAAGTTGCACGTTCCATTATAAATGTACCGGTACTTACAGGTTCATTAAGTTCTACTGTTGCTACCTTTCCCTCGCCATCCGAGACTGTAAATGATTTTCCAGATGGGTGCAACTGGTTAAAAACAAACAAAGAAATCGTTCAGTTACACTAAAATGTATGTTTTAACTGTTTAACTAATATTGTTAGTACAGGTTTGAACTTATTGGCGGCGGCGCTACAGTACAGTAAAGACTGGGAAAAACAACTTGTAAGATACACGAAGATTACTAGAAATGCTCACAGTTCACAAGCCACTCAGTACTTTAACCACCTTTTCAACGCGTCCAACGAAGCAAATCGGTCGACTTATGTATTGGGTTAGCATAGAAGTATTTATTCTTGCTTTCGGGACTTCATAAACGCTTGTCATCTTGGAGATGTGATGTCAGTGCTACCTACTTATATCAATGGTAAAACAGAACATTATAGTGTAGCGCGGGAAATTTTATCCTACATATATTTGCAACATAGGGTAGCATACAGGGGCGGAGCAATTCAGTATAAATAGTGGATAACACTTGTTTTACTTTTCGGCCGGTCTGCGTATTTAAATCAAACGCTACCAATATTTCAACGTCATATCCACCATGTCGGCGCAACTGTCTACTGAGGAAACATTATACCTCTTATTTTAGTTCCTACGTGTATCACTTTAGTTTCTACACGGACACATTATGGCCAAATGTCACAAACGTAGGCTACATGGAATTAGCATTAGCATTAGCCCATGTCCGAAGAATGTACCGTTTAATAGTTATGTACAGTAAAATTCACTGAGCACAAATAAAAACTACTGTATCCACACCGACGTCCTTGAGTAAGCGTCACATCAGCAGTCTTCCCGTTATCATTCGTTCACAAGGTAAGTAACCTCGTTATTATGTCGAGACTAGGCTACGTTAGTTGTACCGTACCAGTACTGGTAAAGTAACTACTGTAACGTACAGTACTGTAACAGTAAGTACTGGTAAAGTCCTTTCAGTTTCTGAACCCCCATACACTAGCTCTGCCAAAACAAAACCCGCCACCCTTTAACAGTAGGTTACATTTTGCTGCCAGGTAACACAACTACCGATTTTAACTAATACGTTTATATTTGTCATTGACTTAGTAATTTACTAATTTGTACTTCATTCTTCTTACAGACTAATATCATGTTCAGCTTCCTTAATCGTAAAGACTCAAAGAAGTCAACAGCGGAGAAAGAAACAGATGCAGGGTTTGTCATCGTTGGTGAGAAATATGATTTTATAGAGTAATTTACGTTTTGTATAGCTTGTACGTTAGTGTCACTGTCACCTAATGCACAATGGCGTTTCTACTTGCCACCTCGGGAACAAATATCCCAACCGGCTGCGCTGACCATATCACATTTACCGCTAGACAATGTAACTCATTATAGTTTGAAACATACAGTTTGGGATGTTTTACTGTAACATAGCCTACTGAACTAAACCAAAATAATAAATCGTCACACAATTCTGAACATTCAGATTATGAAAAAAGAGAGAAAAGCAATAAATACCACGTTTACACTGGTGATGGCACCTCTGCATTGCATATACTTACATTTGTCAGTATTCATTGGACAATGTAACCTTTAAACAAACTGTTTAAATTATTGCCAGGCTTATATATATCTACTTAGTGTTTGTGGAAATCCAGATAAATATGTAAATTATTAGTGTACAGGCAGGCAGATAAAATGCCACTGTATTTGGGGAGCCAATGGTCTACTGTGGCATAGCCTCTATCCATGGAATTCCTTGCATTCAGGATGGTGCAACGTTTACTTTCCATTCAATAAGTGAGCAACACTTGCCAAGCTCATTAAATGCAACAAACGTCTTTGAAAGTAGTTCAAGAACGTTGCAAACGGTTTTGCGGAAATGTGTCGTTCAGCAAAAAAGTTCAGAATGTTCAGACCACTGAACTTTGACTCAACATTGTTTTGAAATTGGGAATTACCAGCCCCTTATTTTGGGGGTTTAAAATGTTTTATGGTGGTTTAAGGGTTTGGAAATTCATGCTAGTGTTGAGTTGTTCCTTTCCTTGGTGACTGTCCAGGGCCAAGCCAGTGAACAGGCCAGGCCAGAGACGAGGCGTGTGTAGAGAAGGTGGTGGTCGAAGCCCTCTGTAACAATAGGAGGAGATGTGGGTCTTATTGGTGATGGGTCACAGAGCTTTAAGGCTTATAACGCTTTTAGTCTATTAGCTTGTTATGTTAACACTCATGATGTCCTCCGGGTCAAAATGACCCAAATCACTAGCTCTTTGTGGCAGATAGAAGGTGCTACACCTAATTCTACAGCTTACACAGACATATGATGTGCACTGCTGGCACAACAAGGTGTGTGTTTGAACCCCGATGACAACAGGAGGGTTAAAAGGCACAACAACAACAAAAAAACTAAGAAATAATTAATAAAGAAATAAATACACAGAAATAACAATTACAAAAAGAACACAATCATACACTATCAGATGGTGCCCTCTGGTGGCATAATGCAATAAAACGAAGGGCATTATGAGGGTTAATAGAGTTCTCAAGGCTTAGTAAACAATAAATAATGCATTACTCTTGACACCATCCATAGCTCATATGCTTTTTAATGTGAGGTGAACTACTATTCATTTGTTCATCCATTTGCTTCTCATCTAATATTTTGTGTCCTGTGTCAGATCAAGGCAGCTAGCAGGGTATAAGTGTTAGGTTTGGGGTCTGTGTCTCTGTCATGGTCTGTGTGTGAGGCAGGATTTGGGCTTGAATGATTGTCTCTGCAGCTGACACTCTGGAGGAGTGGGCTGGCTCAAGTCACAAGCAGCTGTGGCTTTTTCGAGGTTCAGGGCTCTCACATGTTCCTAACCCTTTGCTCATACAAAGGGCCTGCTTGTGCTCAGGCCGCATTTTTAAATCCCAGCATTACATTGTTACATCACATATCTTTACATCATTTGTTTTTACATTCATTACTTTAGTTGCCTCAAAATGAAAGGGAAGTTTTTGTACATGCAATTATCTCAGGGCTGCAAGTTGCAGCCAGTTATTAGATTCATAATCAATATGTAGATTATTTATTCAATTAAATATGCTATTACTTTATTCTAAAAATACTCTGAATGCAAATGCTCTTACGTGGTTACTATATTTATAGCTAGATTTGTAGCTAGACCCATATTTCAACAATAATACTTTTTGTGTGTGTGTGTGTGTGTGTGTGTGATTTTGCACAGTAAGCATATTCAGTAGCGTAAAGGATCATGTTACATATTTCTGAACATTTAATGAAAGATGTAGTGGATACACCTTGCCTCAACAGTGTCGTACTTGAGTGTTTAGAAAGGCGTCCAAAATAACATGTATTATTATTGTCAGTTCACAGGCATCAGCAGAGCTGTGCTTGAATATACTGCATTGTTTAACTCTTGGTGGACTTCAATGTGACATGACAACATGATGTCACAGGGCAGATGGAACCATCACAGTGCAGTTTTTTTAAACTGTGTCCTTATGGACATGAGCACCAGGCTTGTTTTCCCCTTCCATAGGTATTGCTTTAGCACACAATCCCCGCTGGAGCATTTCTAAAACCACAACATGTGCACAAAAAGGATTTGCACTCTAAAGCAAAGGAGAGAAGAAAAGCTAGGTTAGCCAGTTTCCATTGGCGTTCACCCAAAGTTACAAAAGAGGAAGTATGTGCCTGGTCTGGTGTGAAAATATGTAGTTTGTGAAGAAAATATCTTGTACAGTCCTGCAAATACTATCATAAAGCAAAGGGATTCTTTAAATGTGTTTCTCAAGGGCTTGGTTATCCCTCCTGTTCTCGAGGGATTTACTGAATGGGAAGTCCTTCCCGTTAGGCCTATAGAGCTGGTGCCCTGTGACCTGCTACGCTCAATGACAAGGCAAAACAGAACATGCTGACTACAGTTAATGTGGAGAATACAGTCTAACTTTACATTGCATTATTTATTTGTCCAGGGGAGAAATGTAGAGTTGGCTACTGTACTTATCACATAGGTTGTTCTCTAGCCTATATTGGCACTGCCAACTTTTTTTTATCACAGATGTGTGCAAAGCTTTACATGGAAATAGTCAAAAACTAACATAATGTTGTCTTTCAGTTTAGAGATTTAGAAACTGATTTGAGGCATCAGGGATATGTATTCCTTTATAATTGTAGTAAAGGGATAAATGTAACTGACTGTGGATCACATTTGCAATGTGACACCAGATTGGGCTGTTTTTACGGATTGTGTATCAGCATGAACTCGCACACAAGTGTTCAGTAGGCTTCATTTATCTCTGGGGGTATCGGTTCGTCCATTAGAAAGGTTTGGTGGAGACACAGCTCAGATCAGTGACACCTACCTGAATAGCTCTATTCTACTTCCTGTGGACAAGGTGACTTGGGCTGGGAGGGAAAAGAGTTTTTTTCAGAAGTCCTGAGAGAAGGAACCCCATTCCTACTATTTCCTGCCAGCAGCGCCTCTACTAACGGAGGGCTAATTATTTGGCATTATGACAACATCTGCTGCCTTGCCAGTCATACTTTGAACTCAGACTGGCAGTCTGACAACCCTGCATAGTACTGTATATAAAATAATAAAGTAATGAGTCTATTACAGACATTTGCAATTGAGGCATATTATGCATGTACGCATATGTATGTAATATTTTCCTATTTATTTGTTTATACAAAGCAATCATTATTTATTTTTAGCCAGACAAATTATGACTTTAGTTCATGTGAATTATGAGCAGTGTGATTATGAATGTAGCTTCTTAATGTGCATCATCTCCAACATGCTTCATAAAATTGACTTTAAGTGACTAATTTAGAAAAGCTAACTGATATTAAGACTAGATTATTCAGTTGGCTCCCTCAAAAAAAAAAAAAATCTAATAAGCACTCTGTAAGAAAGCAACTGATGGCTGAAGTCAGACTGTGCAGTGAGTTGGTCATCTATCCATTAAACATGATTGAATCCTGCTGTTTTTTAATAGCCACCTCTTCTTGTATAATAGAATACTTAATCTCAGCAAAGTATCATGCATAGTCCATAAGTACACGGATACATTTTTAAAAGGGGCTTTTCTTACTTCGTTTATAAAAAACAATCCTATCCATACAGAACTATTTATGAAAACATCTCCATCCACATAAAAACGCAATTGCATGCTTTCACGCCTGTGAAGAAAAACGCCTTATGTAAACAAATGATATAAGGTCACACACTCTAACGTCAAACAAAAGAGATAATGGCACACAAGCTGATGTTACAAGCCAAACACCCAGTTTTACCTGTCTACACTTGAATGAGACATTTACAAATTTGAGTTTTTAAATATCTTTATTACCCTGGAAGGAGTTTTTCTAATACTCCATCTTTAGTGGTCAAATACACTGTTTGCGTGTGGATGAAAGGCCAATCTGCATGAATAAAGCTCCGTATTTAAAAATAGTGGTGTACGTGTGGATTATGCGTCATTGTGTTGTTATCTATTATTTGTCTCGGGTGTATTTCTGTAGGTAGTTGTTAGAATAAACAAGAACCTTTTCATTTCAAAATTAGTTTCAGCAAAATTGAACTGACTTTAAGTTTCTTAATTTTGCCCATTTCCTCTGCAGGAGAGATGGTTCCAGAGCAGACACACAGGGTCCAGGCCATGAACATATCCCAGCCTTCAACCAATGTCATCGTGCAACCAACAAAGGTAACCTACTTTTGTTGTTGTTGTCTGACTGCCAGCATGTACAGTAAGTATGGGCAAAGGAATCAGCATAGTAACATTTTATTTTTTAAATATATCAAGGCCTACTACTATCCATACACGACTTGGAAATCCATACTTTTAGTATTTTATTTTTATTTTAGTAGGCTAGATTGTTGTAATGAACTTTATGGTGTACTGACATATCTGGTGTATTTACTTTTGTCTTTAAAACCCTTAAAATGGACATTCCATGCCCCTTTCCACATGTTGACACAGTTCCTTGAGGTCTCAATGCAATGTATTTGACATGCTTATGTGAAAATACCATATAGATTATGTGGAATAGCACTGTATTATACCAATTTTGAACATGCTTTCAGTAAACAGTTGCTTTCATTAACTGTTACTTTAAATCCAATGAGCCACTGCTCACCCTGACCCCTCTTCCGCATAGTGTGCTGACGTAAGGCCTACAGCTGGATTTGGTACTGTTGAGCTGTCGGAGACAATGTTTGAACCAGAAGCCGTTGAATTGCACTTGCCTTGTGGCATTTCTGGTCAAAATGCAAGGAGTAAAATCACACACGCAAGACTGCCTTCATTGTATGCATTCATCTGTTTCATAATGTACATTGTGGACTGTTTTTTTTTGAGGGACCAGCCCAGTGCTACTAAAAAAGGACACTGATATGTGTGCATGCCCTTTACTATACAGCAGAGCCAAACACAGGCACTTAACTGTGGAAGGACACAATGTCCTGTAAAAACTAGTCATTCCTACTGTACGGCACAGTCCAAGCCACACTGCTGTGTTGGAGACTGGTGCCCTGTGACCTGGCTGGGGCCTGGCAATTCACCACACACTGCCTTCCAAACTGGACCAGGACATATGGTGGCCTTGCAGGAACATTATTGGGCTCATGGGTTCTGTCATATCTTGTATTAAATCTTTTGGGCCTTGAAGTCTCAACATGAAAATTGAAAATGGCTGCTGTGTGTGTTTCTGTGTTACGCTATCACGACAATGCCGCGTGTCACGTATTCTGCAAAATCCAGGGTGTGGCCAGTCCTCATATGGTGCAACAGAAACTGCAGAGACGTTCTGTAATACCACAGAATCTTGATTATATGAATGTTAGAGAATTTGCTGACATATACACATATTATTATTATTTTATTTATTTATTTTTAAATAAAGTGTTTTTTTAACCTTACTTACATTCTAACCTGTTGTGTGTTGCAACGCAGTTTTTTGTGTTTGCATAGGAACCGTATCTTAACAATGGGCCTTCCCAGGTATATAGGGTTTGTTTTGTGTCTTTGGCTCCTAGAAACTGTAACTATGTATGGGAGAGCACAGCAGAAAACAAGATAGGGCTGAGGTGGAACAGTCAGGCTCATCAGGCTCTCCACACTCCAGTCCCAGAGGAAATCCCTGCCTCATAATTGCAGAGGAATAACTATTTCCTGAAAGAACATCTTCTCTGCTTTTAGTAACTTTTGCCCTTACTTGCATGCTATAACACAACAAAGTCCGACTCAGGGTTGAGTTTAGTTTGGCCTGCATGACTTGAGCACAGCTGGGGAATTATTGGCTTAATAGTAGAACATGAACGCATTTGGTAGATATTAGTGTGTGCTTATATCTCATCAAAGTGAAAAATAAAGAGATGTAACAGGCACTGAGCTTATTCTTTCCCTACTCATGATGCTCCACTAACACTAGCCTTAGTGACTTCAGAGTTTCTGTCCAATCCCTGAGCTGTACAAATATAGCACTGTTAGGGTGTAACACTGTTTTGTGTTTTGAGCAGTGTTGTGCGTCTGCGTTCAGGATGCTGGTAGCAGTTGTATAAAAGGTTTGCTGTAAGTGGTGATAGCTGGGACAGCACCCTCACAACTTCCTTCCCTAGGAAGTGAGTATCTCAGATACTGTGCAATGCAACCATTTCTCATTTTCATCCCTGCCATGTAATCAAGAGTGTTACTAAAATGTATAACCAAATAAAAACAATAAAATGTTTCTGTAGTGTTGGTGATCACAGAATTTAAGCTTAAAGATTTTTTTGTGAAAAAGAATGTGATCTTGTCAGTGAACCTTGTACCACACCACTAAGCTACTGTTTGTTCCTTCCTCTGTAAGTAATATTTGAAACTAGTCATGTTCTGTTTACAAAATGTACACAAAACGATTTTTTTCTTTGTTTTTTTTCTCTCATAATTTTCCAGTTGCCATGTTTGAGCCCAGCCTGTAAACCGCAGCCAGCTCTTCCTGCTGTTGTGCCGGCCCAGGGAGCCCCTGCCAGTGAGGCTGCAGTACCTCTCTCGGACCTCCTCTGCGACATCCCCTTCACCCTGGCGCCCAACGTGCTGGCCATGCAGTCAGGGTTCTCCCTCATCCCTGATGTGCTGCTGTCCCGGGACATCAACTACAACCTGGCCAGCTTCCACTATGACTTCACACTGGAGAACTCTGTGCTCTGTAATCTGTAGTTACTACTGCCCCATATGGTACTGTATACTGTCAGTACCATATGGCACATGTAGGTTACCGGTAACTTTTATTATGAGCTGTATTTTACAATCCGTGAGGTTGTGATTAGAGAAGATGACAAAACATGGTGGTGTTGAACCTCTGTAAGGCTGGCAGTGATGAACACAACTTACTGTACAGTGTGCACTAATAAGGATACAACCAACAAAGCTACATGGAATGTTGAATTGAATCACCTATGCTGACATAGCCTTTGTGGGCAGGATAGGTTAGTGGTTAGGGTGGCCAACTCCCACCAAGAAAGTCATGGGTTCTGTGCCCGGCTTACTTGTAAGCATCCATGCGCAAGATGCCTAACCTCTACCTGCTTGTAAATCTACTCATTGTAAGGTGCTTTGGTAAAAGTGGGTAAATTACCTAATTGTAATTGTGCCATGAACAGACCATGCTAGAGGAATTTCATGTTGGATTTTAATTTTCAAATAGTTGGTTTAAAACTGGTGGAAGGAATTTTACCACCATGTGAAATGTCAAATGAATGAAAAATAAATGTATAATAATGTGCATATTGAAGAATATATTGCATATGATCAGTGCACAGTCATGAGGTTAAGATGGGTTATGATAGGAAATACCCACATTCGTCTGTGCAGTTAATATACTGTGACTATTATTAGAATCTGTACTGTCTGTTATCACTACACAAGAGACTTTTAAATGGTTTCATATAGTAAAAGTTTGAATTACGTGAAATGAAATGGATTAGATGCGCAGACACTAACAATATTGGAGACTGTACAACTTACTGTCCTAAATAATCAGTAATAATTCACAGATACAAAAAGTGAGATGTCCTGATGAAGGCAGTGTAGAAGAGTAATTGCTGGGGCAACTCCCAGGTGGGGAAATGCAGGGAACCCTCTGTTAAAGCCCTGTTACAGCCCAAGTATGTCTTCCAACACACTACTGTATGTCTGCTAGGTTTGCTATCAGTGTTCGCCTGCTGCAGCATCCCTTCTGACCCAGCATATTCCTAGGAGCAATTATTTCTTGGTTTTATTTATTCTTTTTTTTAATTAATTATTTCGGCATAGTTACGCATACGTTATGATTAAATTAATATCCATATTTTCCACAGTAAGAATTTGTACAGTACCATATACTTATTAATGGACTATCACATATACTTTATAGAAAGATTAATTGTGCAACCTTAACTGTTTCCAAATTTGAAACAATGTTATTGAAATAAGTGTAATTACAAATTTTCCCAAATCCTAAAGTTCACATATTTGCACATTGCTGGAAATTGGTGTGATATTTTCTAAAATATGAAGTCACCCATCATCATGGTCATCAACAGAATATAGAGGTACACAAAACACTTTGATTTTAGGTGTTTTTTCAAGAATGGTTTTTCATCTGTGTGCAGTATATTTTTGTCATTAGATTTGTGTTTAACATTATCTACTCTGTTAATCAGTTAAACGTTATTGCAGACAAATTAGGTCCATTTCAGCAAAAGAGTGTTTGATTGTCTATGCAAGGATGTAGACATACATCCGTAGTTCATACAAAGTAGATATTAAATATTTGATGTACCAATACATCCTGTAGACACTTCAACTTCCTGTGCCTTTAGTATCTAGCTTGCTCTTTAGATGCAAGTTCTGCCCCACTGCTTCCCTGTTTGGGTACAATTTGTGTAAAGTGTTTTAAATGCTCAGTTGAACAAATCACGTTAATAGTTTAATTCAGTTTGTGTTTGAATAATGCCTATGCTAAATGGACAAATTGTTGACAACAGATGTTTTATCCATAGAGCTCTATAGAGTTTTATCATGGATCGCTGGTCATTGATTGTGCGAACGATTCAACTGATTGGCATTAAGCCCACCTATTGGTGAAATCTGAAATCGTAACCAATGAATGCACTCAGGAAGAACTGTGGCACGCCAATCAGAGAGTTTATGTTGTGATTTGATCCTGCCCCTATCTACCAGTACGAGGTGAGGAGTCAAGTTAGACAACAAAGAGCCACAACAAGTTAGTAATACGGTAATAACGTTTTTACTTACACAAACGTTAACGATGCACGGGTGTTCGTATCTTTTTACTTCTCACTCACTGAAAGAACAACTGAACTTAGTGAAACTCGCTAACACCTAGGCTAGAAACATAGGAAGCCACTATATAGCGTCCGGATATTGTGACTAGAAGCTGCTTTTGGTTTAAGCTTGTTTTAAAAGTAGCAACGGTGCGTATTAATGAATACAAGACGGTAAAATTAGGGTAGGGGAAATTTGAGTTTGTATCCCCTCACACATCAACATTGTGTAACTTCATTAAGACTAGCTGTTTCCACCGCAGGGGTACTGTATAATGTCAGCATCAGCATCCCCAGCAGCATCCCACCAGCGGGTTAAACGCAGCGGTGACGGCTCCCCTACCCTCCCCGCTCCAGCCATTAGCAGCAACAGTACCACGGTCCGGCTGCAGCCTATCCGCGCCACGGTGCCGTACCAGCTCCTGCGTGGAAATCAGCGCAGCCCAACCCGCTCCTCCTCCGCCTTTCCAGTGTGCAGCAGCACAGGACCGACGACGTCCCGCTGCTCTAGTCCAGCCAGCCCTACGCAGCTTCCAAACCCGGGTGGACCCGGCTCAGAGGGCAGGCTGCTGGTGGCCAGGCAGAGGCTCTCGCCACCTGACAAGACTTCGCCTGAACCGTCTCCCAATTCGCCTGTTTCTAAAGGTATTGTTGATGTGGATGTGAATGGGGAATTTGTTTTTGGGTAACTCTCTTCGTTCAGGTAGCTCATTGCTAGGCTAACTGGCTAGCTAGGTAATTGGGTCATATTGATCCGGAAAAGGGGAAGTGTGGTTTTCTTGTGATCATTTTCTCAAAAGCATTAATGCGTAGGCTGCTGTAGTCTACAACAATAACACATTTCGATGTAGCCTACTAATCGCAAGGACGCTTCAGTCACTTTAAATAAAATATATTTTTTAATTATCAACATACACGTACTTTAGCATTAGGATATAACTATCTACGTCGTAATGACAATTGCGGTATGTTTATTTAGCTCTGCGGAATATGTTTATTAAACTGACACGACTCATGTTATTATGTATTTAGGGAAATGGATGCCCGTGCCCGTGTCGTGATGATGCATATGCTGGAGTCATGCGCGTACCAGTCGCTGATAAACACGATTCAATTCTTTACATAAAATGCTTGAATGATTTGCAGAGTTAATGCCAAGATGCACGGCAGAATCGTATTTCTTTATAAAATGCTCGATTGTGTAGCATCAATGTAATGGAACGGATTACGTCGTCAACTGGAAGGTAACATGGGGCCTAGCAGAAATGGTTCCCAGACATAAACACAGCTTTGTTGCAAGGGAGGCTAGCATGCAACTCTAATTACATACATACATTTAACAATATAGTGTTGTGAACCCACAAGTGTGCATACGTGGACATAACAAGCGTTGCTATTTGTGTATTATACAGAATGCATTCTTCTTAGAGATGCACCATGCAACCTTAAGATGATGAACTAGAAGGCCTTTTCTGTTTTCAAAATATTGCCATTGCTCCACATAGTTCTCAGATACACTGTCTAAGCTGATCGTTTTAGCTGCTTTATTCACAGCTACATAACATTTTCTACTGTTAAAATGTATTATTAATAATTAATTTGAAAACATTTAAATTGCTTTGTTATAGGGTTGTGCTGCAATAATTCAAACCATATCTGTTTGTATGGCATAGCCTGAAAAAAAAATCAAATTACATGCACTCATAATACAAGTCTACATTGCAGAATGCAAGGTAAAAGGGAATTCCCATCTCTCCACATTGTGACCATTTCTGACCGCAATCTAATCAAACATTTAAGTTGACACTCACAGCATTCCTTATGGAAGCCTGAATCATTAACATTGTAAAACATATCCCAGGATGTGGTTGTGTTTCCTTGTTTTGATGAGCGATTAGTATGCATCCTTGTTTGGGGTCCATGATGCACAATACAGTGTGCTGTGATGGGCACATGCCTGTACGATGAAGACATAGCTAAGAAGATTATAGCTGATTCTCTCATTAACATAAGAAAATTCAACCGTGTGATGGGAGGTGCACGTTAAAAAATTGGCTGGATTCTGGATTTCCCCTATAAACTGTTTAGCAAAAGGTGTCACCCACTGTGGGTTTAGTGTTTGACAATGAACAACAGCAAAACGTGAAGAGAGTTCATTTTTCTACTTAGACTTTATTGGTGTTGACCAATTTCATGAACCTTTTTTTCCATTGAACTGGAGGAGAGCCACAGGCCTTGTGCTGTTGTGCAACATGAGTGCGGAAGGGTTGTTTGTTTGTCAAATTGGTGCTAAGCCTGTCAGGACTCCTTACACTTAGTTGATGCAGAAAACGTTACTAGCATAACAAGCGTCACGCCTGTGACATGCCAACGTATGACCTTCAAGGGCTACAGGGCAATGACATAATGCTTGGGATTAGGCACCGCTAGACAGGCAAACCCATGTAAAGACCCTTTCACCAGGTTGTTGTTTCAGGAATCAGGATACAGCAGGATCAATTTTAAAATGGATGTTTTAGTGTACAAAGTCAGATGCTACAATCCTCATTTTTGTTATAGTTAACCAGTCTGTTCGATAGTTTGTTGATTAATGCATTTGTTCAGTGTTGCAATATGGAAAATGTGAGTATAACATTGTCACATTCAATTCTGAATTGGAACATGACCATTGCCAATATCCTTTGAATGGATAGGTTAGAAGAATCTATGACTTGATAAATGTGAATTCATGAGATGTTGAAGCTGTGGTGTAGCAGTAAAATTCTGTAGTTATGGTTACAGATAACCAATACAGTGCATTGGTTGTAAACCAGTCTATGGAGGACTGGGATCTGCTGGTAGTGATTTAAAATACATTACTCTGGCATGATCAGCATTTAAGGTGGAAGCTTAAACCACTTTCTTCTTAAGGTGGCCAGTTAATGTTAGAAATTAACTACATCTATGCAGCTATGCTGTAGCTGGACATATAATAATGGCCATGTTAAAGACCACATCAGATAAAGAGTCTGAAAAACTGACAATTAAGTAATTGTTATGTTTTTCTGTATGCAACCATTGCTTTATGTCTAGATTTTAGAAGACATGAAAGCTAGTGTTTGCCTTTTGAATATAGTTGATATATTAAAGGCCCTGAGTCCACCATACTTTAAGATTAGGCTAACAGAACACCGATTTAAAACACAGAAGTTTGCCGTTTGTGTTTTCTATTGCTATTCTGTGGATCTAGAGCTGTGATTGGGTCCAATCCCAAAATAAAATAACAATATTGAGGATGACAGAGGGAAAATGACAGATAACTTGAGATAACTTAACCCTGAGAGTCACCAGTACTATAGAGTCATATTTGAACCACTATAACAAAGCTGAGGATACATTGTCTGAGTATTACAGTTTACACTCAATTTGTCATGGTCTATGCTATGTAGTCTTTCAGATTTCTATCTTTAAAATGTATATATTTTAGTTATCCCACCTACCTTTAAGCAGTAATATACAAATTGTAATCTGGAGAATTTTATCTGGGATTGGAACCAAATTGTATTTAGGTATTTCAACATACTCCTTCCATTGTTCATGGTTATTTTTGGATTGCCAAAAATCATTGAAATAACCGGAAAAAATACTGCATACAGAGAATGTTCCTGCTTCAGACATTTGCTCTTGTTTCTTCTCTGTCCAGTGGTGTGATGACAGCTGGTTACTGTAACTCTCAAACTGGACCAGAGACAGGAAGTACCAGGCCTGTTTCCATTTTAGCCATTTGACGGAGCTAGCAGGGTCACAGAGCCTGATGAATAAAGGTTCTTGACAAACAAACTTTATTGGCAACATGGGTGGACAGTGAACTGGGGTAGGAAAACAGGGCATTGTAGGAGGCTTATAATGCCACTTTAAGAGCTAACAGCAGTGTCAGTAATTCTCCATGTACTTGACACTGCTGTTGAGTACTGTATTTTCCTGACAAAAATTGCATTTTAGTTGTCTGGCTGGTCCTGCGACTTATCTGTATTTTGATAACATACCAACTACAGCCAAAATATGGCACTGTACACTGGTGACAATTTAAAAGTGGCTACTGTACTACTGATAAAAAATTTAAATGCAACTTGTATACCGAGGTGGCTTATACCGTATATGGTTTTTTCTCTCTTAACAACCTCTCTTCAACTAATATTACAGTCAACTTGTAGTCAGGACAATACGGTAATCGGGCATGTTTCAGAAGAGCTACACATTCCTCATATTGCAGCCTTTTCATTGCAGCGGCTGAATTAGTGAAGTTCAGCCAATCCACATCCCAGTGAGGGAACTCTTAATGTAATGTAAAAACCTGGAGATGAAGTCCTGTGTGTGTGTGTGTGTGTGTGTGTGTGTGTGTGAGAGAAAGAGAGAGTAGAGAGAGAGAGTCCCTTTTCTCATCCATTTGCGTCTTGAACACCAGATGTCTGTGTGATGACCACGCTCACTCTTTATGTGCTTGGTTGCCATAGCAGTACTTCTCCTCTGGTGCAACTGAACCGACACCAACACCCAAACAAGGTTCAGACAAGAATAGTCCAGGTGCAGGTAGCAAAATGTGTGGCCCATAAACACCCTTCTTCCTTTCCACTGCTGTAGGGCTTCACCTCTCCAGTTGAGTGACTTATCTCTCACAGTGTATAATTCTGCTGGTTGAGCAGGAAGCAGGTTCCTTTGTTGGTCCTGTTGTAAAAGTGGCATTCGTTGCCAAATTATAATAGTTTACATATGATCTGAGATGTGTCTTGCATCGTAAATGTATACGTAGTCAGATTAACATTACATGTAAAAATATAAACCTCCCACGTAACACCATAAAACATCACTTTTTTATGAATGATTTCCTTGCTTGACCTCTCATTTAGCATTTAGATAGACATAGCAATTGTGTAACATTTCCGTCTGTGGCCTATAGCCTACTGTACTGCTTCTCCTTCCTGGTACTAACTTGTGAGTCTGACTGTAAAATTGTGTAAAAAAAAAAATACAAAGAAGAAACTACGTATCTGTGCAATTCCCGCAATCTCAGAGCACACGTTTAAAGTCTAAGCTTTTATTTGAGTTGTACTGACATGCAGCTCATGCTATAACACCATAAGGAAAATGTGATCTGAATAACTTAACTGTAAAATAGTGATACAACTGGCATTCTTGCCAATGTAAGTCTTTGAAGAAAGTAAATGCACTGTGAGATTTGCCATTTTAGTGCTAGTGAGTTGGATGTAGGGCAGGCTTCATGCTTGATACAGTCTATAATCTTTGATTTAAATGTATTATGTGCATATGGTTGTATGTGGCAAAGGTTGTTACTGTTCAAAGAGAACACTTTTTCAAAGAGAGCAGGTTTTTAATTAATAGAGAATTACAGTATCAAATAATCGCCAAGTATATATTGAGACCAGACGTTTAAATACTTGATTGATCATATCTGACAGATGAATGATATTATGTATGCTTTGGCTCGGTTAGAAGACATGTAGGTTTGTTGACAGTTGGATGGTCACATTTGGCAGTTGTATGAGGTTGAGTCCAGGGTGGTGTTTCTGACTCTTGACAGACTTGTGCACATCTTATTCCATCCTGCTGTTAGGAAACTATGAAAAAATGAAACCACTGAGGGAAAAGTGCTCAGCCATGACGCAAACTCCAAATTCTGTTGGCTGAAGGAGGAGCTAGCTCGCCTTGTGCTGTTGGCCCCATTGAGAGATCAGCGTGGTTCCCACTTGCATCATAATCCCCTTTGTGCCACCCAGCTAGCTAAGATAACCCCCAAATGGCAGGCTGCATAGGCAAGAGTGAACTAATCTCTGTTTTACGACATTTATTGTTGCCAGGAACAAGAATGTTTAGATGCTTTGTTTGCTATATTTCCACATTTTTAAATGTGGCACTTTGAATGTTTCCTCAAAGTGTTCTGTTTATTATGAGGCATGGCATTGGGTGCTCGAATCAGAATGTACTTTTAGGTTAGCGATACCTGATGACACCAGGTGGAAAAAAAACAAGTAAAACATTATGCACTTAATGTAATTGTGACCTGTGAACTGTTGGGTGTGCAATCTGCTAGATGGATGCAATCTGCGGGCTAGCTTTGTTAGGCTAGATATGCTGAGTTAGTGGTTTCGGGAAAAGTCACGCACAAAAACAAGTCACGCCAGAGGAGCCATGTTTGTGCATGTGCTTGGAAGGGAAGAGAGCTTTGTCACCTGGTATAGCAGCTGAAGATAGCATGTCGCAGCCAGGTCTAATGATGTCCTTAGAGTGTATGCAGTAATGCAGCATACTGTATAAGGAGGTTACTACAATGGTATTGTAGCAGTGAGATTCATTCTCAGTATATTACTAAGGCCCTGCAGACCGACCATATGGACGTCAATACTTCGCTCTATGGATTTAGGGCCATATAGGGCTATGCTTGTACAGTATCTGAGTTTTAGCCCTGTCTCGCTTGGTGATCGGAGAGTGTTGTTTCTTGAAGCCTGTCCTGTTTAGTCAGCTTTCCAGCGGCTCTGTTTGCTTTTTAGACGTGTGCTCTTCACACCCTCTGCGGTGTTGACACAGATAGGCTAGGAACCAGAAGATTCCATAGATGAACTTGGCCCTTAGAAGGCTGAAAGGTGAGGAGGGTGTAAATATTTTTGTTTCCCTCCTGGGAATAATGACACACACACACACACACACACACACACACACACACACAGAGGAGGGGTTGTCGGGGACAATAAGAGTCCTTGACCCAGTTCCTGGACTGGGGCCGTTTGTAAGGCCTTGCCTACTACCATATGACCGGCTCACCTCCGAGAGCAGTGTGTGCCACGCCCACGACACGTACGGCAAAGGCGCGTCAGGTGGCCTCCTTCTTTCTGTGCACAACAAGACAAAGAGGTGTGTATGGCAAGGCCACCTCTCAGCTGCCTTACTGCCTTGTTATCTGTGCAGGTGAGCGGGCGTGGTCACAGCAGGTGCGGAACACAGGCGCCATCCGTCGGACCTCGTCTCTGGGCACCATCACAGGACCCTACCTCACTGGCCAGTGGCCCCGGGACCCCCATGCCACCTACCCCTCTTGTATGAAAGATAAATCCACACAGGTACAAAAACGACACAACCCCAACCCCTTCCTCTCTACACTATGCATGTGATACGCAGGACCCTCTTCCCTACAGAGATGAATAGAGGTGGCATCTTGCTGGTTAGTGTAGTGGCTGGGGGATCACTCTGTACCTTAATGGCAGCGCGGTGAAGTACCGCCCACTCACTATACGCCTCAGTTGCCATGCCCTTGATGCTGGTTGCCCCGGTAGACGGTGGGGGGTTGGGGTCTGGGTACATCCTGCCCCTGGCTGCGTGACATTTACCACCTACACCCCTGGGAGCCTTCAAAGGCTGTGCCACGTCCTCACCCATCACTTTGTTTCTTTTTCTTTCTCTCAGTGTGGTATTGGAGTGACACAGATGCGCGCAAGGCTTCGTTCGCCTTGACACTCTGGCACCCGACAGATGAAGTAAACTGTTGGCACACGCCTGGACTGCTGTGCCTTCAGGAATGCTTCTGCCTCCCACTGTTCCCCCCGCTTAATTCTTGTCCTCTATAGCGTGGCACCTAGCATGCACACAGAGCTGTGGGCTAAAAAACGTATGTTGTCGTTTTTCTGCCAGGTCAAGACAAGCCTCCCCACCTTGAACAGAAGAAAGTGTTTTTTTGACGAGTTAGAACTAGTATGTGTGGACAGTGATTGCGAAAGTAAACAAAATGATCTTCATCAAGAGGGTGAAGACATATATACAGTATCACGCAATGAAGCTAGGTCTAGATATGGATTTACACTTTGTTCTGCACTTGGTTTAATGAATGTTATTCTGGGGTGTTTATGTTCACTTGGCTTTGCAAAACATTGTCAAAATGTTTTTAGTGTTTACATAATATTAGTATAGCTAATCCTGAAAATCTGAAATGGGAGGTTGTGTTTTCAATCTCAGTCACCAATATGCCATATTTTTGGTATTGTGTCACCTTTTTGGTTCTTGGCATCTGTCAGCCACAGGGACCTTTCATTGGTTTGCACTTCCTGTTGCTACCGAGCTGCTCGCCACCAAATCAGCTCCCTGAATCGCAGCGCTATCACCAGCGTGATATCGCTGCATGTGACCCAGCGTGTTGGCCCAGCCTGAGCCAGTTAGCACTCCTAGCCTGAGCCCTGCTCTGCAGTTCACCTCTTCACCATACCAGGGATTAGTGATGGGCTAAACTCTGTGGAAAACCTTGAACTTGCACGCTGTTTGTTCAATAGCAGAACTCATGCTAGGCGTTTTGGTGCCTGGGCACACCTAGTCCATTGTTGTGGTACAGAATACATGTGTGTGTGCTATTCATTATAAAATCTGTGTTTTCCTTGTGTGTGAAAGTGAGGGGGGCTTCCAATAATTCTTTGTAAGGACGTGGAAAATAACAGCTGTATACCAGATAAAACCATGGAACAGCTTTTCGCTCGGCGCGCCTGCCAAGTGCTGAAGGCTAATGTGGGTGTTTCATTCTGTAAAAGAGCCAGTCTCCAAAAGACCACAGTTAAGTCTGTGAGGTTTATTTTTTTTTCGTAGAAAACATATACATAAAATACCATGCCACCATCTTTTACAGCCTCAAATCAGAGCGTGTCTTTGGAGGTGGCTGAATGCTGGCGTTCCTGCTGCAAGCACAGGGAAAACATTTAAGCGTCACCCCGGGCAGATCTGGAGCTGGGAGATTGAAGTCAGCCCTCCGGTATACAGAAGGGACTGTGCCGGCAAAAGACGTCCGTCTAATCTTTTGCTCTGCGGTCGTGCTGTGATCCGGGTCAGTGCCGAGCAGGGGGTTGCCAGGGCTGCTGTTTACATCTGCTCCATTGGCATCATGACTTATTAATCAGCCGGGCCGATGCCTCGCCCTGCTGCCATTATCAACGGAGCGGTTCTCAGCTATTTGAGAGCCTCTGGAAAACCAGACGCCGGTGTCACCGTGTAGCGTGCAGCTCACACCGTACCCCCTCCTTTCATTTTCCCGCTGGGGCTGGGCTACGTCGCCGGAATATTCTCTGAGATTAGAGATGGCCGGGCGGGTGGAGCCAGAGCCGGCACAAAGCTAGCTCAGTGCACGACATGAAGAGAGCCTCTGTCGCCATGTCCTGCTGGCTCTTCTGCTGCTGTGTCCCTCCATCTGCCGTAGGGAGCGGGAATGTGTGTGTGTGTGTATGGGAGGGGGGGGCGGGGGTCTCCTCTCTCTCTCATAATTGACTCAAGGTTGAAAATAAACAAGTGGTCCTTTGAGCCGGGGGAGGTGTTGGGGTGGCATGAAAATGAGCGAGGCAGAAGTCACTCTCCTCTGGGTGTCTGGGAAGGGGAGCGAGCCGGTGCAGAGTGTGGGTGTGGGTGGGGGAGAGCAGGGGGGTGAGAGCGAGCACTGTAATTTCCTCCCCTGTGTGTCATAGCCCAGTTCAGCCTGGCTCGGCTTTCACTCAGAATGGGCCTCTGTGTGCACGTGTGTGCGTCCCTGTCCTGCTACCGCGTGTACTGTGTCCTGTCTTGTGTCCTTGTGTCCTGTCTTGTTCCCTTGTGTCCTCGTGTCCTGTTTCGTGTGTCCTGTGGCGTGTGTGAGTGAATGTGCTGATCTGCTACTTTTCCAGACTCCTGGATGTTGGAGTGACGAAACAGACGAAAGGAGGAGCACCCACCAGCGCTCGGCGTCCTGGGGCAGCGCCGACCAGCTCAAAGAGGTAGAGGTCTCTCTCTCTCTCTCTCTCTCTGTCTCTCTCTCTCTGTCTCTCTCTCTCTCTCTCTCTCTCTCTCTCTCTCTCTC
>JAODUG010023720.1:13873-24569 GCA_027564795.1 Aphredoderus sayanus
GCTCTCTCACAGACAGATGAGCACACAGCTGTACGTCTGATCTGGCCATGGGTGTGGGTGAGTTGAGAGAAAAGTGAGATTAAGTTCAGGGGATTCTCCATGCCACTGAATATTTAGCTATAGCTTTATAAAATAACTTGGTGAGATCTTAGATGAGCTTAGATTTAGTAAAAGTAATTACTTATGTCTTGTTTCCTTATAGCCTGGTGTTGCCAGACCCATTCACTTGGTGAAGGGTCTGGACAAACATGCTCCATTGTTAATTGTTCACAGTCTTTGCATCCTAATAAACATAAATATACTAAATAATTAAATACTAAATAATTGTTGTGTTGTTACAACTGTTTGTATTGCTTCATCTATTTCTACCATTTCGAAGCAAACACTTGACATCATCATCATTATACTTAGCCACCCCCACATGTAGCTGATTGGTCCTCCATCCAGAGGGGCTGTGCAAACACTAAAGCAAACAAGGTTTCCAGACTATAATCTCAGTGAACATTCAGCTGAGAGCAATTAGTCGGGCGGAGCCATGCTAGTTTCTTTACATTGTGGATAGGCAATACACATTTTAAGCAAATACATAAAATATGTATGAATTGTAGTTCCTTTGCAAAACGCCAGCATGAACAAATGTGTTATGAACACAGCCTACTGTACATCTTACACATGTTGACAGATTTTATGTAGGTCGCAATTCAATGTATTTCACATGCTTACAGTAGGGAAAAAATAGGTAATTTTCAGTGATTGTTGCTTTGCTGCTCACCTCTTCCATGTAGGGTGCTACGGCTTTGCAAATGTTGAGCAGTACGGTGGAACAGGGACAAGGGTGTAATGTGGTTACCAGCCATATATATCCACAAAATAACTGTTTGTGTCTTTACTGGACTGATGGATTTCATTTGCTAAAATGACTGAAAGTTGAAAAAAGACTTAGAAGACAGTTTTTGTGGTTAGTGTTATAACTGTATAGAGAGAGGCTAACTAGAAATGTTGCCTCATATGCCTTGTTGACATATTTAAGCTTTGCTATCCAAACACTTT
Organism: Aphredoderus sayanus; assembly: GCA_027564795.1. Classification (NCBI taxonomy): domain Eukaryota; kingdom Metazoa; phylum Chordata; class Actinopteri; order Percopsiformes; family Aphredoderidae; genus Aphredoderus; species Aphredoderus sayanus. The sequence continues at coordinate 14,924 of JAODUG010023720.1, forward strand.
ATAAATACTATATGAGACAGATAATCTGACTAATGAGAGAACAGGGTTTCAAATGGAAAGTGAGCAGATAGTGACAAAATATTGTTCTTATTTATACAAACAACATACACCCACAGCCATACAGCAACACTTTTCCTAAAAGAGGCACTCGTACAGTATTTCCCCTGTTGTTTACACTTCCCACCCTCACTCCAAAACAAGCAGTACATACTCTCAAATGTTTAGAATACATTTTTATTTTTTAAATACATTTTAATTTCAATCTGGATAATAATAATAATATTCTTATTGAGAGTATTACTCCATGTCCATGTGTCCTACACATCCATGAAACAGAAAGCTCCTAAAAAGAGGCTGATTGAGAACATACAGTAATTTGTTTATCCTAATATCAATACCTGCTTTAACAACTCATCCTGTCATATGTGTTTGTGTCTATGTACATAACTGAAGACTGCTTGCAATAAAACATTCAATGTAACTTGTGAAATACTCCCAGGTGTTTCCTAATAGCCTGAATCATATTGTTATCACTTTAACATATACATTTACATCGTAATCTATATGGGTACAGTAATACATATATTTTTGCACAACTTTTTCATGCACCCATTAGCAAAACGTTAGGTAGTGGTAAAAGACATTTTTTTACAGACAAACTTGCCAATTCCAACATCTGTGCGTGCGTGATTTAAAAAATATTTTTGTAAGTTTGAAGGAACTGAGGGAAGTCCAGATATAGACATGAAACACTTCACATGTGGCGAACAATGACCCAAGGGTTGACATCTTTGAATGAAAACAGCTTTGGGAACATGATATGTGGTGTTCACTGTCAATGATTCTTCCACACTGTTTTTAGAAGCTAAGTTAGTGAACATGGGTGAGTCTGAACTTGGAGACTACGTTTTAAGATAAAGAAATGTTTTGATAAATAGCATAGTTATTACTCTGCTGGAACACATTTAGATAATTTTAACAGAGTAGTAAAAATAAGCCTTATGCATTTCTAGAAACAATGGGTGATCTTTCTTAATCTTGTACTGTAGTAATACATTTACATCTGAATTATTGTGTTTATGCCTTTCACTTAATCTTTTTCTTTAGTGGCAATGGACCATACAATAAATGTTAGTTGGATGCTCCTGTTCAAGCAAATACAATATTTATTTAGCACAAAGGTCGGAACTCTTCAATCAAAATTGTTTGTGGCCTGAACTACCGCCCGATCAGCCTCCACTTCGGTGTCAGTCAGTGCCGAGCTTCAGCCTCTGGTGCTGAAAAGTTTATCCAATGCAAAGTGCCAAAATCTGCAGTTCCTCGAATGGCCACATGAGGCTGGTTCCAAAAGCAAGTCAAATACGATAGTTTTAAGGACATCACGAGGGTTAAGAATTATTTTATTATTATTTAGTATTAACCCTCCTGTTGTCCAAGGGTTGAACCACAGGGCTTCCTTTTGCGGGTCATTTTGACCACAGGGTGACACGAGGGTGGCTTGTTTGAATATCATTCCCACATGTTTCTTGTTCTGTTTGAAGATGGTATATTGTCTGCTAGAATCATGTCTTTCAACTAAATTGTCACACATTTGTTCTGATTAGTTGTGTTGTCCAAATGCCTTCTAATGTGACTTTAACTGACAACACCGCGTTGCTTTCCTTCCCCACAGTTTGAATGGAGAGTTCTTAGACTGTGCAGGATGGGTTAATTACTAAATCATGGGTTATATATTACAGTATTTGCAACCCTGACACGCAACATGTGACAAATGGAATGGGTAGTGATGCCTTTTATGTCGAACTGCTATGGTTGTTCTGCTAGAGAAGATAGAACTATAAAGTAGTAGAGCACAAGTCTAAAGCTCACAGCAGTCATCAGTGTCATTTATTACATCTGGCATATTACAGTAAAGTAATTTAAAAGTCTCAAGGTGAGTCATTCAAAGGGCTTTTCAGTGCCATTGTATCAGGGCGCTGTGGACCCAAGTAGCAGTAGCATTACAAATGTGAAAGTGCATTTGGGTAAGGTGCTGAATTCCTATTGTTGACACAGTTATGAATGCTGCAGAAGTGTTTATTTAAGTAAAAGGTGATACACAGAGGTATACACAGCTTTGTATAGCATACTGCATTGTATGCATTCTAAGTGGCTTCTTGTCATCCGCTGACTAGTCTTCAATAGTGAACCATGTATACTTTTACCTTTTCTTTTGATATAATGGTAATTTTGACAACAATGTACAGTGTATAAGATTGTTAGATGTCTAACATTGGGAATAACCTGTGCAGTTCTCAGCTGCTCCAACAGTGCCAAACCAAGAAAGGAATTCTGTCTGAATTAGTCAAATCGTATTGCAGGGCATTTTTGTTGGCAAAGGAATGTCTGAGAAGCATATAATGGTTTATATATATCATCTAATAACAGCCAGTCTGCACCCAATTAAATTATAAATTGAGTTATGGGGCTTAATTATTTTGGAAATGCCAAAAGCCTGATTCACCACACAAGAATGGGCCTTTAGAAGTGTGTTTGCGGGAGACGTTTTATGAAAACAGACAACGATACATGCATTCTGTTTTAGACAAGCATAGCAGTACAGTATAGGCATATAATAGAAGGTATATCAAGGATTCAATTAACCTATTGGTCCTTACCTACCTATAGACCAAAATATAGGATTGTTTCTCTCTAAATGTCTATTCAATTATCATATTTTTTATATATATTATGTACAAGCATGTGCTGTACCTTTGTATACTTTTGTATTTTACACAGTTATAAACCTATCCATCAAAATTCATCAAAATATTCTGCTTGTACAGAGAAGAGGTGCTCATATATTGCTGATTTAATTACATTTTGGTGATTGCTGCTTGTAAGGTAATTGTTATACTGTATCAGAAAGCCAGTAACATTATTAATGTCCATGTTGCATGCGGTTGCATGGCATGTAGGCAGCAGCCAGATTGTGTCAGAAACAAAGCACAGTTGGTGGTTAAAATTGTGAGATGGTTTCCTGCTGATAATATTAGCAGATTGGCTGAATAGCAACAATGTGACGCAAACAAAAGGTCCGATATGTGTGTAAATTATCATTAGCAATGAACAGAATGTTGGGTGGATTATTTCTCTGGGGCTGTAGTGAAGAAGACTCTTGTGAAAGGAGTGTGTGTTTCTTTGGGGCTGACCTGCGACACACTAATTAGAGCACAGATGTATACAGCATGAACACTGCACAGCTGTGTTCAAGAGCTTATGAGATAAAGGTGAAGACAACATGCCGAAGAAACACTACAGGTTAAAGAGGCTGGTTTAAGAATGCTACCTCTGAACATCTTTATAGTGGCTGTAGCACCAGCCCACACTGGTGTGCCTACAGTACAGTAGTTTTCCTTCTTTACTTCATGGTCACATCTATCATTTAAACACTTCTGTTTTAACATTTCACCCCCAATCTGCCACAATAGCAGTAGCCTCGTAAGCATGTACTCTCCTGTCGCCTACAGTATTATTCTAACCTAAATAATAAATATATTACCTGAAATAATAACTTTACCTTAACACATTGATAGTCAATCACTGATTTAGTATTCAGTATTCAGCTCCTTTAGAACTACGCTTAACAAATCTAAAAAATGTCCTTAAAATCTTTAAAATACGGGAACAAACTATAATTCAATATACTATGGCATTGAAATGTAATTCCTTCTGTACTGTAGCTCAACTGTAGTTTTCTTATTTCATATTTTGAAACATCTGTCAGTGATGCAAAAATGAATGAAAATATGGATAATCATACTGAACCTAATTCCTTTAAGCCTATGTTCTGTATTTCAAATGGTTTTATTATATTAATTTAAATTATATCATGCTAATAATCCCTGAGGGGAAATTAGTTTGACATGACAATGTATTGGGTGCTTTTATTGAGAGTTTCGGCCAAGAAAGAAGCACCCAAATGCGTCACATTGAGTGTTTGGCCATTACTCTTTATAGGCTGCTGTTATGCAGTTACACCACAGGGAAGAAGAATATCCATATCCAATGACCGAAAAATCCTTCCGTTGTTAAAAATGCAGCAGGGATCACAGACGGTCACTGTTTGTGTGACATCTGTTTTCCAGATGTGTTCATCATTGGCATCAGTGCCCCTTAAATCTTGGTTTCCCCTCTGTGCTGATGTCCAGATCAAGCAGCATCAGAGAACACACATCAAGTCATTCTTGTCTATTCAAGGATAACGTCTTAACTTGTAACTTATTATCGATGCGATGTGATGTCAGATCGGTACATAAATTGAGTACAGATTTTCAGCGAAAGGAATAGAGCATGGCCCATGTTTCCGAACAACGTAACTCAAAATAATACAGTATTTGCTATATTCTTTTTTCTTGTCACAAACACATGATTATTCATGTAAATTGGATTTCAGTTAATGATAAAGGGAAGTTCCATTTATTTGTGTCTTCAAATTGTAAGCAGTAGCTAGTTTTCTTTCTGGCTTTATCTTACGCAGCCCTCATGGCTATGTGATCATCAAGAGTTTTCAGTGTAAAATAACAATAAAGTGACACGTATCACCTGTTATATGTGACAATACATTACCAAAGTTGCTTTAAGGTTTAAAGCATAACCCCTGTTTTTAAAATGACCCTGCTGCTGGCTGGCTGGCTGGTGGTAATGGATCATTTCCTGTAGGCGATTGTGTGTTTTTAGTTCTTGTGTGGTCTGTTGCACCAATTTGCTCATGAAGGCTAATGCGTCTGTCTGTTACTCCAGCTCCAGGTAAGCTGGGAATGGTCGCTGACTCTCTGCATTGTCTGTCTAGTTCATTGTTCTGGCTTTCTTTCTATTCAAGGCACTTCACTGTAGCCAATTTTGTGAATTATTCACTGTGTATGAAAGTGCTTCTCTTAGTGTGCTAGCTCTTAAATGCCAACAGTGCAGCACAGATCACTGCTGTAATTTTACATTTTGTTTTATGTAGTTTAAAGCGACAATCCTCATATTGGTGTCTGGGATTATCTTTGGTTGAAACCAGTGGTACAAAACTTGTAGCGGTACAAAAAGTGCAATTTCAGTTTCCCATGTAAAATTACAGACTCTGTTGAATGAATTGCTTGCTGTGGGCCTCAAACATAGGCCGAAATGTCTAAAATTCATGTTCTGTATAACATCAAATGCATTGTGTCTTCTTAAGTCCTTTGCTCCTCTTGGGAGCATAGGCCAATGACAAGTGTCCACTTCACTTGGATGTTGGCAGTTCTTTTGAGATTTCCCCAGTTAAGCCCACTCGCAGGCTCCTCTTCTCCAGCTATTACTTGCGACCTTGTTTCCTTTTTCCTTTCAGGGTGGGTGTTCCGCGGGTGTTGCAATGTTACAGTCAATGGGATTCTGACTTGTTCTTTTCCATACAGTATGTCCACATTACTACGATGATTTAATATGCTCCTGAGGCTCGTGTTAATACATGTTTGCCCGCTGGTTGTTGTGTGGTTTGTTGTCTCTGATTCACATTGGAGTTAAACATTCAAATTCAGGTGTTAATTGAGATGTGTTTTAAGCTCCAGATTTTCCTGAGGGTGTTAAACACCACCCTAGCCATATTCATCCTGCTTTTTATGTCCTTCTGATGTCTGGTGTATATCTGCCTATAGGTACAGCATGTATGTGAATGTTTCTACCTCTAGGGCAGGACTGTACATGAGGATAGGCTTGTTGGTTTCGGTTTCAGAGTGGACCATCATCACCTGGTTTTTTGCTATATGACCAGGTTTTGAGTTTGACCAGTTTGTGAGAGTCTGTCTCCTCCTGCATTTGTAACTGTGTGTGTGCAAGGAAATGCATTGTGTGTTATGGTTACATGGTAAGATTCCAGTCTATGGTGGCTCTACCCAGATGACAATGCAGCCATTTGTTTTTTGCCTGTGGTCGCCTCCGCTGAAATTATTCATAGCACCTCTGTCAGGGGTGTTTTGTGGGTGGTGGCTGATTTATTTTGCTGTGGTGTGTTCTGTGTCTGTTTCCCTTAAAAACACACATGCAAGATATTAGCAAGGTTTGGTAAGACTTGGTTTGCTAGCATGCTTGTGTGTGTGTGTGTGTGTGTGTGTGTGTGTGTGTGTGATGTCTATGTTCTTTGCTGTGTCTTTCCCAGCTACCCTCAGACCTGAGAAGACAGCAGCAGTAAATTGTTGCGTATCTCCTCAGGAAGTCTGTAGCTAATTAAAACAAGGATTGTATATGCAAATCTTCCAAATTCATGTACAGAATTGCCATCACAAGGTTTAAATGCCATGTAATTGACAACACGAATGGATAGGAAATGGGAGGGGACTAATGCAGGTGTAAAGGTGGCCAGCAGGTATAGTTGTGCGGTGAGTGAGTATTATTTAGTATTAACCCACCTGTTGTCCTAGGGTTGAACCACAAGGCTGCCTTTTGCGGGTCATTTTGACCCCGGGGCGACAGGAGGGTTAAGGACGCTAGTGAGAGATGCCAGATGGGTTTTAACCTCCCAGTTCTAGGTCCCAGTGCGAGACGGACCCGGTTATACAGGCATGGGGGAAGGGTGCCCATACTATAGCTCTGTGCAAACACATAAATGTTATTTTGTACCACAGGTGTGTTTGTTCACTTATAATTGGTGAGCTGTGTAGCATTCCATTATCTGCATGCATTTACAAAGTGTTAAAAAGACTGATGAGCGGATGCAGAAAAGAGCACAGAGCTGTTAATTGTTACCTCTTGTTTCTGAAAAGGACTTTGCTCCAGGTATAGGGCAGCTAAGACCCTGGACATTTGTAAACGAGATGAGAATATGTACAACAAATGAGAGTGAGAAGCTCAGTCAGAGCCATGATTTTTCAACCCAGATCTCTTGTGGCAAAGGAGACCAGGCTATCCTGCTGAGTCTTTTGCCAGAAGGATGTCAGATGTGCTCATTCTCGTGAGCTGCTTAGCATATGACATTTCCAGGATCAAGCCGAGTCTTGAGACATCTTTATAGCAACCAGCAGCTGCCATCCAGCTCTACAGTGCAACTTCCACCATTAACTGGTCTGACTTTACCACTCTAAAATATTAGAGTGCCATCCCTACAATAAAATGGTACCCCAAACCAGTACAGAACACAACCCCAGGTTTGTCCGTAGATGTATGCATGCCACAAATGAAAGATCAGTTCAAAGTCCTTGGTGCCTTGGAATAGTTGACAGAAACGAGAGAAGGAATCCCTGAGGATGACAGTGTAATGAGTGGCTTGAGATTCAATTCTGCAGGCTTTCCAACAAAGCTAGTTGTTACACTACAATCATTGTAATCTATATTTGTCTTATTTTTTATTTTTTATTTTTCTTACCATTAAATATTTCTGGTATCCATATTCAAGCATTTATTCACAGCTACTTTTCATCTATAATTACCAATGAATAAACTACCCTGACATTCATTCACGTAAACCCCAATTATCTTATGGTAATAACAGCCTTTTAAGTGATCAAATTTGTTGCGCTTGGCCAATGTGACCCTGATACAAATGCTGCTGCTGCTAACAGTAATGTCTTTGTTTGGAGCGCTTCATTTAGGGTTAAGTTACCATGACATACTGTGATACCGCCATCTCTGTCTTTGTCTGGACGTCATGCTAGTTTGCTGGCAGATGTGGTGTCACGTGTAAAGTCCGTCCCATTTCCTTGTATCTGACCTCAGGCTGTTGATTCAGAACCATGTGTTTCACACTGGCCCAAAATAGCTAATTTTGTCACATCAGGCTGATTTGTGTTCAGTTTGATGAGATGTAGGTAAAGTTGTAGGCCTCCTTCTCTTAATTTGATGCTTCTAATTACCATTATGCTTTTTTTGCGGAAGTGATTTAGAAATGAAAATCACACATTTTGTCTAGAGTACAGTATGTATTACAATATCCAGATGTGTTCTGTGAGTTTCATTTGAATATATTAAGAGAAGCTTCCATTTTGAAGATGCATATTAATATCATAATATTGATATACAGTGTAATCATAATACTGTATGAATCAAATAATAGTTGGATGTCCAGGTAAGTCAGATAGGTGTACATTAATAAGTAAAATAATGAATCCTTCTTCCTTCTCTCTGTTTCTCTCTTTTTCCAACCCCAAAGTTAACAGCGGCAGCGATGCACTTCTGAACAGATTTCTGGAGGAAAACCTCACAGATGACTCGTTTACTTCAAACCATGAGGAGTCTAGAGAAAGTAAGATTTGTAAGATTGTGCATCTGCACACACACATGCACACAACTATAGCGACAAACCTTGTCACCTCATGTTATAGGTCACCAGTAACCAACAATTAAATGAACTCAACTCACAGCTGCCTTATTTAGGCTGTTATGTTTCAGTAAGTGACTAAGGTGTGACCAGCTACTAGGTGACTACTGTATATTTCTATTCAATTCTTCTAATTGCCCCTTAGATTGTTGCACTACAAACAGATTCAATAAACACACAAATGCAATGTTCTGAAACATTGCATATTGCCAAATGCCGAATGTTTTTTAATTGAGAAAGTACTGTAAAGTTTCACAACTTCCTCTTCCAACTCCCCAATCAATTTCAAACAAATGTAATATTTGTATTCCAGGAACACAGGAACATTCATTCCAGATTGACTCAATTTGTTTCTCCTGCAGTGGCCTCCTGTGACTTTGAATCCTCCTGCCACTGGAGTTTGTCAAACCACAGTTCCCCAAGCAACTGGTTGATCACATCACCACAGCAGTCACCAACAAGCACACAGACTGGCATGTTGATGCCTGCCAGAGACCATTCAGTGGGGCAGCCTGATGGTAGGATGGTAGCCATATTTCCAGTGCTATACTCATTTGTTATGTGTTTATGAGAAGGGATTATCATTTATTGTATGTAGGTGATGTAGAGTCTTGGTAGCCTGGTTAAAACCTGCATTATATTGCAAGTTCTGCCTCTGAGATTTGCATGCCTTTATCAGTTTGAGAACTCTTTTGAAAACCATTCGCCAGTTGAGTAGCAAACCTCCAGCAGCAATTATGTGCCCGCTGGAATATCCTCCCCACGCGATGCTTGGCGTGGCCAGGTAATGATGTTATTGTAATCTACTGGTAACACCTGGCTGACAAATGGTTTACAATTGAGACTTCCCTGACTGATATGTAAAGTTGAACAAATCATAGCGATGGGCCTTGCTATTTCAGGATGGATTTCTACTTAACAATGTCAGGCAGCCTATTTTAGAACAGTTCACATTTCATTCTTGATAGAAAACCATTTGATAGACAACAATTTAGTACTTCTCTAAAATGGACACTATTTTTTTATATAACATATTTGCTCCTGTTTCAAGGTCATTTCCTGCTTCTGAGCCCTGCCACTGAGCACTCTGGGAGTTGTGAGTACTACTTGACCAGTCCAGTGATTCCAGGCAGCAGTGAGCGGTGCAGCTTGCACTTGGCTCTCTATGAAGCTGGGTCACTGATGGGAAACCTCACTCTCCTGGTCAAACCAGTACTCTCAAGTTCTGCTGTCATGTCGGTGGTTCTTAACCACAGAAGCAAAAATGGTGGCAGGTGAGTAAAGATATTTGTTATTCATATTAGTGATGGGTTAGTGATTAAAATGTGTCAA
>JAODUG010023721.1:0-20685 GCA_027564795.1 Aphredoderus sayanus
GTTTAGCGCCTTCTATCTGCCACAAAAGCTAGTGATTTGGGTCATTCTGACCCGGAGTACATTACAAGGGTTAACCATCCTGTCGCCCTGGGGTCAAAATAACCGGCAAAAGGCGCCTTGTGGTTCCACCCTAGGACAACAGGAGGTTTTATACTAAATAATACAAAATAATTATTAATTATTACCATAATTTTAACCTAACCATTTTGACCCAAGGACAACGGGAGGATTAACCCGCAATAATGACCCGCAAAATACCTATTTTTTAACCTAACCCTAACCCTAGGGCGACACGAGATAAGGACTGTGTCTTGTCTTAATGTTACCATATGTTTACAGCTAGAAAGCACAGTCTCTCTACTAATCCTTGAGCCAATACATTTTTGGTTTTTGTCTATTTCAAGGTTCTTATTGCACCTCATCTAGTACCGGGTCACACTGGCACTGTGCACTTTAAGGTACTGAACCATGGCCCAGCACGGATATATACTCTCTCTGCTGTGGATGACTGCGGATATCTGCACCAAAAAGGGACTCAGAGGTCTGTTTGTGTAACAACCATAGAATTGGGGTCCTTATCTAATTTCATCAAGGATATAAAAACTGCTGAACAGTTTAGTTTGGTTTGGTCTGTTAAAGTTTTTACTCAGCCACTTCCCTGGTACAGTATATGATCATAAAATAAAATAAAATATATTTAAAAATGTTTTATTTATGTTTAATAATTCAGGCTACTTTTTGCTAGCTTCCCTGTTGCAGAAAGAAGCTCAATTGAGGACCGGGTGGACCTCCACACTCCTGCCACAGCTGAGACAGGAAGGACGGTCACTCTAACTGTTACAGTGCGGGCGATGGACTCCTCTGACTCCAACTACGCAGTAGTCTACCTGACTGTTGTTCCCCTGGTGAGACCACTCATTGTGTACTATATGCTTCTGAAAACAAACAACCACACACAAATCAGTTGTTGCTCTAGGCCTACATTATTCAAAATACATGATATATATTATATCATCTATATATACACATGATGTACATGATATAGCATGTGATTTAATTAACATTAACCAATATGATTTTCGTTTATTCCTCTTACAGGATCCTGACCTGTCCCCTCCAACCTGCTCCATGGTGCGGGTAGAGCATCCCTGTCCTCGCCAGATTTCCTGTTCCAATTCCAGCTGGAGTGTCTCTCTAGCTGTTTCAGACAGGGGGCACTCTGGCCTCTTCTCCCTCCAACTGAGCCAAGGTGATGGCGTTCTCACACTGTGGCACGGCCCCTCACACCCCAGGAGCCCAGGAGATGCTCAGCCTACGCCCAACAAGCAACAAGCAGATGGGAGCATAGGAGCCTTAGAGAAAGGAGACTCCCCAGTAAATGTTTCTGATTGGGTAGGGGCAAAGTCTCAGCTCCTGTGGGTGAGGTACACTTCAAGCTGCTGTTCCTCTTCAGCAGAATTCCTGGTGTGGGATAAAGCTGGGAACATGAAACGTTGCCATCTGACTTCTGGACAACAGAGGGCGCTAAAAGATATGAGTGCAGAATCTGAGACAAGTGGAAGAGTAAAAACTTCACCTATAAACGTTTGTATGCTGTTGGTTTTGTTGTGGACTTGTTTTCCATAGGTCAGACATTTGCAGGTCAAACTTGACAGGCTGTTTGTTGTAGGGTCTACAACAATTGAGATGGCATTGATATTTCTATTCTTAGAGACAGAATATTTTGCTTGACATGAAATGGGGTTTCATTATAAAGGCCAAAGCATTTCTCAGATGATTGGGACACGGGTCAAGATAATAATATTTTATTATCGTTTCTTTTAAAATGTATTTTAGAGGTGACTCATTTTATTGTCAATTCTGGATCACATTTAGCCTGTTTTGTCAAAATAACATTGCTGTGTCTTAACTAACTATAAACTAAATAAAATAAATAAAATAAATAAAATAAATAAAATAAATAAAAACATGATTCTATGTCTGGGCTTAGCCATTCCCCATCTGTTGCTTATTACTGAAGGCTTTTCTTTGTCAAGCTTTGCTCATCAACTGTTTGCTGAACCAAGACATCTGAATAGCTCAAGGCAAAAATATTAACCACGTTTTCGGCAATAATTGACAGTAAACGATGCCCTTGTGAACTTCACTCACTTTCAATGTGTCGGCAAAGGTAGAAAGTCTGGTGAGATGCACAGCAGGTTTTCTCACCATAAGGCCACTAACCTGGAGAAAATACAAGGCCCTCAAGTCTCTTGAAGGAACTCATACGCTTTCTGATAATGCTGAAAGTGTCAAAAAAGGTTATAAAGACAACTTTGTTCAACACAGTGGACATTAGCAGCTGGTCATATTATGTAAAACACTATGGTCCAAACATTTCTGCTATTAAGATGGCATATTGCATTATCTGCATATTTTTACATTTGTACCAACATACTCATGTAATCTATGTACATGCTATAATATAATACAGTAGTCCTGGTATATAGATGTACTACTGTATATGCTACCGTTTGAAAAAAAAGCAAGAAGGTGGAGTTCATTATGTCAGTCAATGTGTCTCTTTTGGTTACCTGGGATGACACGTTTATTTAACATATGACCTCCTTTTTCACACATTCACACAGACTAAACAGTGGGATGGGACACTGTGAATCAATAAGTACAGCCTCTGTTTTAAATTAACGTATACTGTGAACAAATATACCCAGCAGGAAAACCTGAACAAGAGGAGGAAAAGAGAAGGAAAAGAAAATAGGAAAACCGTGTGCCTAAGTAAAGTAAATACTGGGTGCGATGAAGGAAGAATGCATGGTGAAGGATGGAGCAGATATTGTGGTGGAGCAGCGAGGACAATGGGGCAGTAAGGTGGAGTTTGTCCTGGCTGTAGCAGGGAATGTGGTTGGCCTGGGAAATGTGTGGAGATTTCCATATCTCTGTTACAAAAATGGAGGGGGTAAGTCTGAACAAACCTTTCCTTAAAAACTTAGCAGGCACTTTTATCACTTTTAAAGACACTTTTAAATATACTTTTAAAGTGAGTTACAAGGTTTCAGTCAGTTAGGGAATAGGACCACTAATCTTTATGGCATTTCATTTTATTTCAGGTGCATTCCTTGTGCCATACCTGGTGTTTGTGGTGGCATGCGGCGTACCACTGTTTCTGTTGGAGACTGCAGTGGGACAATTTACTCAGGAAGGTGGTGTTACTTACTGGAGGAAGCTTTGCCCTCTGGCAGAAGGTACTTTATCCCTCGTGATGTCCTTAATAATATCGTATTTGGCCACCTGGTGGCGCCATCTGATGGTGTATGATTTTGTGTTTTATTTTATTTTATTGTCTTTGCTGTGTGTATATAGTTATTTATTAATTATTTTATCTTATACCTCTTATATAATTGTCTTGTTTTTTCATGCCTTTTAACCCTCCTGTTGTCCTCTGGTTTCACACTCACACCGTGATGTGCCAGCAGTGCAGAACATATGTCTGTGTAACCTGTAGAATTAGGTTTAGCGCCTTCTATCTGCCAAAGAGCTAGTGATTTGGGTCATTTTGACCAGGACATCATGAGGGTTAAATGCCCATGGTCATATGGCATTGCCTATAACGTTCTGTTACACCCTCATTGTATAATAATAGCATTTTTAACAACTTATTTGACAGTTAAAAAGGTGTCCGATAAAATATATCAATATAAATGACTGATTTCAAGAATATTTAGAATTAGAACTAGATTATTCACTTTGGGTAAAATAGGTTCAAGTATGCATTCCAGAGAAATGCATTTGATGTGTATTTGAGAAAAGTATATATTCTTAAAATAGATTATCTAAAATAGTAAAACCCAAATCTCTGCTTCTGCTACTGTTAGGGCAATAAACGTATTGGATCTTGAACTTCTTCTGACACACTACAGGCATAGGCTATGCAGGCCAGGTGATCCTTCTCTACGGCTGTATGTGCTACATTATCATTTTAGCCTGGGCCTTGTTCTACCTAGTCTTCTCCTTCAGTGCCCAGCTGCCCTGGGCTAGCTGTGCTAACACGTGGAATACAGGTAAAGTTCAAGAATGGTGACTGGTTCTAAATATGCATGTTCAATGTCTCCAGTGTAAATAGAAATACACAAGATTCACAATTAGCCCTCCTGTTGTCCTCACATTTTAAATGCACTACCATCTTATGCCACCTGATTGTGTCTGATTGTGTCCTTCTCTTTAGTGTCAGTGCTGTGTGTATTTATTTATTTATTTATTAATTTATTTATTTGTTTGTTTTTTCATGCCTTTTTACCCTCCTGTTGTCCTCTGGTTTCAAACACACTACCTTGTGTGGCAGCAGTACAGATCATATGTGTGTGTAAGCTGTAGAATTTAAATTGACACCTTCTATCTGCCACAAAGAGGTACTGGGTTGGGTCATTTTGACCCGGAGGACAACATGAGGGTTAAATGAATGTTATGATTGATGATATTTGGGATAGGTCTGTGCTATACACTAGTATCTGCCATCATGAATCAACATGAAAAAACTTCAAATAAACTGCTATTGTATATTATCTTAATTCTCTCAATTATCCATCAGATAATTGTGTTGATTTTTCAACTCAAAATGGTACCTTCAAATGGACCAACCAGACCAATATATCCTCTGCTGCTACAGAATTCTGGTCGTAAGTCTATTGGAAGCTAACACATGTTCACAACATAAACCTTTCTCAATGAAATAATGGTCAATCTCTACCTAGACTGCGAGTGTTGTCCATATCTAGAGGCATTGAAGAGGTGGGCAGGATCAGGTGGGAGATTCTGCTCTGCCTCATTGCAATGTGGATCATCTGCTACTTCTGTATCTGGAAAGGGGTCCGTTCTACAGGCAAGGTAATGATAATATGTTCTGGGTAAGGATAGCCTAGTGGTTAATAATATGCTTCCTGAGATACCTAATGTTGACATTCTTAGTTTCTGCTTCAGAGACACTGCATTGGAATGGTTGACACTGTACTGTGCCGAAATTAAAGGTTAAAGTGTAAATTATCTCAGGGGATTAAAAGAGAATAACAAATATAGCATTGCTCTCATTTCACAGGTGGTGTATTTTACTGCTACCTTTCCTTATGTGATGTTATTAATTTTGCTGATCCGTGGACTCACACTACCTGGGGCTTTAAACGGAGTTGTGTTCTATCTTCTGCCTGAACCATCACGTCTTATAGACCCACAGGTACCAGATAATTGCAGAAGACATAAAACAGGACATATTGAAACAGTCTTTGAATGTATATTGTATCCAATACAACTCTGATCAACAGGTTTGGATGGAGGCTGGTATGCAAATTTATTTCTCCTTCAGTGTGGCTGTGGGCTCCTTAGCTACACTAGGCAGTTACAATACCTACAACAACAACTGCTATAAGTAAGTATTTGTCAAAAATAGGAATGGGTTATAGCTGTGTGATTAAAAGTAAAATATCAAGTTAAGCGTTTGCCAATTGTTAGAAAAGAAACTGATGACTCCTTCCTGTTTATCTCCACTCTGAAGATATGTTTTACAGCCAACATAACACATCATCTTGTACAGTATATTGTAGCTACACTAATAAAATGTACAATATCACCTTCCATCTAAAAAGTAGTTCTGAATTCAATAGTCAATATTTGTGTGCAACAATGCAGTAATACGGGATTGTTTCATGTTTTACAGAGACTGTCTGTGGCTATGCTTGCTTAACAGCTGCACCAGCATAGTAGCTGGTTTTGCAGTCTTCTCAGTGCTGGGATTTATGGCCCATGAGCAAGGCACCACAGTCGACCAAGTGGCAGAGTCAGGTAATTCAAACTATGCTGTACAAACATATGTACAATTTCACAAATTGATAGATTGCATCTATTTAACAATGAAATATAAAGTGTATAATACAAATCAAACCAAAAAAAACAAAACAGATCCCAATGGTTAATGCAGGGATAACTGAAATGTATGGAATATTATCTTTGTTTTTAGGTCCAGGCCTGGCATTCATTGCATATCCTCAGGCAGTAGCTTTGATGCCCCTGCCTCAGTTGTGGGCTGTCTGTTTCTTTATCATGATCATTCTTCTGGGTTTAGATACACAAGTAAGATACACACATGCATATTTGCCTTGAATGCCACTTTTTGTCAAACAAAAACACAAAACTAGCTCCCAATTCTGTTTCGTAATAGTTTGTTGCCATGGAGGTGGTGATGACTTCCATCACAGATATGTACCCTACGGTACTTCGAAGGGCCGGACGGCGAGAACTCTTCCTTCTTCTCTTCTGTCTCATTTGCTTTTTCTCTCAGATTGTAATGGTCACAGAGGTCAGTCCTAATGAGCAATGGTATTAGTTAGTAGAAAGTAATGTTATTAGTTCCAGCCAAAATGTATAGATTTTTTAGATTGAGGCAGACAAGTTATTGTTGAAATGATGTTACTGTACTTGTTAACCAATGCCTCAGTTCACACAGTTCTCACTCTGTAATATATGATAAAAGGTCCAATTGACATCACGAGAGCTGTGTCTTCCTGAGGTCCTGGGGGACCTCAAAAACCTACATGTGCATGCAGAGGACAATGAACTCCCTTGGCAGCTGACTTTCATTATATAATACCCTGCAGGAATGGAAGCTGTGGCAGTGACAGCTATCCAGGGAAATGATGGGGCTTTTATTTACAATGGTGCCAGAAACCCCATAACAACCTTCTAATGTCTTCCACAGGGAGGAATGTATGTGTTCCAAATGTTCGACTACTACGCCTGTAATGGTGCAAATATACTCTTTCTCTGTGTGTTTGAATCCCTGGCATTTGGCTGGATATTTGGTAGGTTTTTTATCTCAATATGAATAGTTAGGATACATATTAATTAATGCCTGTTCATTGGCTAATACTTTCCTCCCAAAAAGGGGCGGAGCGTGTGTATGACATTATAGAGGACATGACAGGTGTGCGTCCTAACATGTTCTTCAAGCTCTGCTGGCAATGCCTTACCCCCTTGGTTTGCTTGGTAAGTCAGGACCCACAGATCCACAAATAAGTTATACAGTATATTAAAAACTAGCAAGGCTTATTGGTCATCAATACAGAACTGAACACTATTAGAAGTCAACGTCTTCACAATGATACTGGTGCAGAAACTCTGCACCACCTCCTATACTTTCCCACTCTAAGACCTTCCTAACTATCTCTCGACTCCTGTAGGTTTCTTTCATATGCTCCCTAGTTAAATACCAGCCTCTGACTTTCAACCGTACATATGTCTACCCAGCATGGGTACACATATTGGGCTGGGCGCTGTCGCTTTCCTCAATTCTCCTGCCACCAGGGTATGCACTGATCAAACTGGGCACTGGATCTGGTACTCTACGTCAGGTGGGTTGGCTTCACAAACACATCAATAATGGCGAGATCTAAAAATAATTAAAGCAACACTGACTTTTACTGGAACTAAAATAAAACGTTTCCCTTATACTTTACATTTTTGAGATTAGTCAATTTTATTTTTTAAATCAGGAAATGCTTTAACCCTCGTGACGCCCTTACAATATCGTCTTGAACCACCAGATGACGCCATCTGATTGTATGGCAATTTGTATTGTCATTGCTGTGTGTAATTATTTCTTTATGTATTTGGGTTGTTTTTCGTGCCTTTTAACCTTCCTGTTGTCCTCCGGTTTCAAACTCAGCTTGTTGTGCCAGCAGTGCATCATGTCTGTGTAAGCTGCAGAATTAGGTCTAGCACTTTCTGCCACAAAGAGCTCGTGATTTTGGTCATTTTGACCCAGAGGACATGAGGGTTAAAGTAAACCTAACAGATAAATGAGTAAATGTGGTCTTATTTCTCCATCTTCTGGTAGCGCTTCATTGGTCTTTGTGAGCCTGGCCCTGACTGTAAGCAGACACTGAAGAGAATATCTGAGCAGCAGCACCACAATGGAGGAGCAGAGATGGAAGAGTTCATAAACTAATTTAAGTTGCCTGACTTTTTGATTAGAGTGATGTGATATACACTAGAGGCAGTTATTTTCATAACAGTCTAAAATAAAGGATGGTTAACAATAAGTTATTTGGCTATGTTTGTAATGATTTAAATGTCAACTAGTTTCTAAGGGCAGATGCTTTTTTTAAACCCTAATTTAATATTTCATAAACAAGCAATATTTACTGTACATATCAGGCATGAACCCATAGCGAGTGGAAGTTACTATCAGACCAGTCATTTATTCATGTCTTCAAATGAAGAGTAAATTCATTTTGGAGGTTATGGGGCACCATGGCTTAGTGGAGTTCCTTCAAAGCTGTGGTCCACTCCAGGCTGTTGCTGGGCATACTGGCAGCGTGGCATGCTGTCACCACTGTGACATGTCATGGTGTGAAGCACTGCTCTGGCACAGAAGCCCCTGTGTTTTCAGGCTAATGTACAACAGGTGCTGAGCAACAGCCACCGCAGGCAGCCATTTGCCCAAACAGGGTTGGAAGGTCTGTTAAAGCAACAGTTGTATAAAACTACAAGGTGGCCTAAGCCAGGGAGAAAAATAAATACATTTCAATTAATCCAATTCCAGCATTTTGCAGCAGACACTTTATTTTTACATTAAAAAGCACATGTTTAACAAATATAACAGTCAACATACACTTGTTTTCCCAAATCAGCTGCAAGATAAGAGCATAAAACAAACACGAGTCCTGGGCTGTTCTGCACATGAATTGAATCACATGTACCCAACCTTATCTTACAAGGCGAGGTTCAACCTCAGCGCCTTGGTGTGGAGTAAGAGGAACGATCCACAACCTGAAGTCCTCAGCATAGCCATGGCTCAGGTCACTTTAGAATGTCCAGTGAATGATCGCCTTAATGATGAACACTTCAAGCAACCGCCTTCGAGTGGTGACAACTCTGTGGCATGTCAAGTGTGACAAGCGGGTAGGCCCAACAGGCAGGAAGCATTCTGCAGAGCAGGGTGGCTGCTGACATGCATCGTCTCTGGGGAAGAGAACTTGATAAAAGTAGCGCGGTTCTCGCGGCAGTGGGCTTTGGCTGCAGCCCCTGCCAGGATGTGTATGATCTTCATAAGGGCAGTCTCACTGAAAACAAATGGTGATATCATGAGGGTCGACTGCTCGTTACTGCCTTATGGGCACCAACACAGGTGTCAGTGCATCTTACTGCTGTTAACAATCACACACCAACAACACAAATGAGAAGCGGTGACATTACTGATGCCCAGTCTCATAAACACACCTGCCCATGTGGATGCTGGACGCCACACACCAGGCTGCCTCCCCCTCCGGTGTCAGCGGCTCTTGTAGTACTCTACGTGCCAGGCAGAGGGCAGCACCTGCCAACTGTACAGGTAGAAAAACAACACACTGGCCCTCCAGGAGAGAGAGCTCTAGCAGATAACGAGCCATCCACACCACCTGGCAAGAAAATAGTAATTGAGACCGATCTCTTGAATTTCTTTCCCCAATGGAGTGTCAACTTAGGTCAGCAGCCTCCACCCACCTTTGCACTACAGTGTGCAATGGATGCTGATAGGAGGAGGAAGTGCAGAGGAGGACAGTGAGTCAGGTCAAATTTGAGCCCACACAGGACTTTGCGTTCCATACGCAACAGCTGGTGTCTACTGTAGCTGTGGTCCATAAGATAGCAGAGCTCCGACACCTGTGACAACAGGTTTAGGTGGGGAGGTGAAAATCAACCAATAGCATGTTTAAAAAAAAAAAAGGACTAAAGGGTAGAACTAGAATGGTACATTCATTCAACACCTTGCCAAATAAAATAAAAGCTTTACTGTACCTCAGGGACAAGACACTCCTCTTTCTTGCCAGCTAAGAAGAGACACACCACACCCAAAAGTTGCAAATTGGAGGTGGACACTTTGATCTGTCGAAGTGAGCAGTTAAGGAGGTGTATTGCCAGATAGAGTGTCTCATCCTGGAAATGTAACAAGTCCTGCAGAACAGAACACTTCCGACTTTATACACACACACACATCTGACATGCATGCCAACATCTAAATGCTGGACAGGCACATGCCTTCAGTGCAACACAACAGATCGTGGACGTAGTAAAGAGAGCACTCACATGAACCTTTATGAGCCAGTCAACCAGGACAGCACGGGTTCTGTCTGTGAAAGGACGGGGCAAGTCAGCATTAGAAAAAGTGCTCCGGAACTGAGCTCTCTGGTGGGAAAGGAGGCGTGTTACCCAAACAATCATTTGAAAGAGACCAATTTAAAAAAGGAACTGATTTTGGGCGTAATTAAAGTTGTACAGCTCACAATCATATCCAAGAATATGTCCCAGGCATAGGTCCGATCTGAGATGAGGCCTAGTTTCTCCATAGCAACCTCCACCTCATGACGCAACAAACTGGGCACCAGTGACTGAAGGCTGTGGAATCCATGCTGGTAAAATAGCATCGTTGCCTTCTCCCCACACACATCTGCAACTACATAAAATATATTTGTATGTGCCTCTTATTAAAATATGCACCACCATCTGATAGATGGCACTAACAAAACAAAGATATATAAATAACCTACAGGTGTAGTGCACCAAGACTACTGCCCAATTATGAGAGAAAAAAAGAAGCTTTCCAACAACCTTTTTTGTGGAAAAGACTGCTGGATGAAAGTGTCACACCATTTTCTTGATAGCCTATCATTCCATCACTTGACACTGGCAATCTCCTGTTATCCTGCAGAAGCATAGGAGACCTACATGACCCTTAACATTACACAACAGCAGTGGATTACAGAAACACCAAGAACGATGTGCAACAGACAGTACTGTGGCAGGAAATGTGATACCCATCTGCTCTCTGGCTCAGTCTTGACCAGACTCCCCTTGAACTCTTCGCCCTCAATTGGCAGCCAGCGGTCTTTGGCCACACAGGCATTTGACAGCGTTCTTAACGGGGCACGCCTTTCTTCTGCCTGAACAACAAACAGCTCCGAGCCCATAATGCAATGGCAATATGGTAGAGGCTTGTGGACAATAAATAGATCTGGTCTAATTAACAAGTGGCTAAACCTCTATAGGCTTTCTGGAAGCGCAGCAGTCACATAGTTTAATAAGCACGGTCGGCCTACAGTGAATTATAGTCAAATGAGCTAGATACCATACGCGCAATTAACGTGTTAACTATACGTACACTGACCTTCTTGTGTAAGTCCAGCAGAGGCTTGGAATCGCAGAACCCAGTCTTGGCCATACTTACAGCCGGAGACGAGTTCACCTGCCAGGCCACTGCAGCTACTTAACGACGAGACACAGCAGAGCTAGAAAGAACAGCCATCCTGTTTGGAAACACGCTTAATAAAGACAGGTGGGTAGCTGATTGGGGTGTGGACGTCTCGCCTGCTTTGCATACACGAAAAGGTATTAGCAACTTTATTTATATGTATTGGGAATCAATTGAAATATGAGATGTATTTGTTAAACTCAAACGTTTTGACCCCAGACATACATTCAGTCATTTCAGGTAGCTATGCGTAACCATATAGGCTGCATACAACCCGCGTCATTACCCCACATGCACTGTTATGTGTCATTATTGCACCGGGGGTCATTAATTTTTCTCACATGACATGAGTTTATGTTTTGGTAACTTCAACAGATCAGAAGTTAATCAGAAGTTTGGGTGATTACAGAAGTTATCACCTCAAATACGAATGTAAACAGAAGCATATCGATTCGATTCGTTGTGCACGCAAAATGTGTGCTCAACCAGTAAATGTTAACGAATTATTTGTATAGGCTTTCAAATGTAATATTTTGAATCGTGTACACTATCACGATTCAAGCATGTGCCCCATAACAATATGACACTGAAACTGCTTTGATTTACAGATGGAAACCTGCACTTTGCGTCATATGGATATGCGTCATAAAGAAATAATTAATAAAGAAAGAAATACACACAGCAATGACAATAATGATAACGACTCAATCAGACACAATCATGTAGCCATCTGGGAGGGGTAACTATGTCTTTATGTATTTGTTTTTTTTTGTGTGCCTTTTAACCTTCCTGTTTCCAGTTTCCAGTTTCAAACTCACACCTTGTTGTGCCAGCAGTGCAGATCATACTGTATGTGTGTATAAGCTGTATAATTAGGTTTAGCGCTTTTTATCTGTCACAAAGAGGTAGTGATTTGGGTCATTTTGACCCGGAGGACATCATGAGGGTTAAAGTGAACCTAACAGATAAATTAGTAAATGTGAGTAAATATTCTGGTAACCAAAAAAATCAATTGGCTACAAAAGGTGAATTTTTATCTGTTGGTCCAATGTCCATCAAACCGTTGTTGACAGGAGGATTCCTGCAATAAGTAATCCTGACCTCATATAATGGAAAAAGGACCAAAAACCCACCAAACAAGTGAACCATTTGCCTTCCTTCACAGATATTTCTCTGAACTATATGCAGCTGGCTTTGGTCTGCTGGTAATGGCTACAATAATCCTTTGCTATATTACTGCACTTTTCTTATGGCCTTGTCTCTGTGGTGAGTATACTGTAGGTTGGTGAATATTGACTGCAGTGACATGTTTTGGGTGTAAATGCACATTTATCCCTCGTGATGTATTCAGAAATCTCATTTTTGGCCACATGTTGGCGCCATCTGATTACGTATTATTTTGTGTTTTTCAATTGTCAATGCTGTGTGTACTTATTTCTTTATTCATTATTTCTTTATGTATTTGTGTTGTTTTATGTGCCTTCTAACCCTCCTTTTGTCCTCGGGTTTCAAACACGCACCTTCTTGTGCCAGCAGTGCACATCATATGTCTGTGTAAGATGTAGAATTAGGTTTAGTGCCTTCTAGGTGCCACAAAGTGCAAGTGATTTGAGTCATAGGGTTAATATCATTGTGATGCTTTGTGGTCCGTTTAATATTGCACAACAATAATAATAATAATGGCTGTAATGCAATTATTTACTGCCATGGTTGTAAATGCATTTGTCATTATTTTGTGCAGAAAATGTTAACCCTCATGTTGTCCTCCGAGTCAGAATGACCCCAAGCAGTTCCTGTTTGTGGCAGGTAGAAGGCGCCGATTCTAATTCTACAGCTTACACAAACATATGATGTGCACTGCTGGCAAAACAAACGAAACAACAAACAATCAAATACATTCATAAATAAATACATAAAAACACACAGCACTGAAGAGAAAGACACAATCATATGCTGGCATAAGATGGTAGTGCGTTTGAATCTCCAGGACAACAGGAGGGTTAAATCCTTGATTAAAAATGAAGAAATGTCAAAAAGACTTCAGTCTGTTGTAGTGTAGCATGTGACCCATAACAATATGGCCCTAAAACTGCTTTGATTTAAAGATGGGAACCTGCACTTTGCATCCTACTATGGAGATCACATGGTACTCCAGAAGGCACCGCTCAAAGCTGTGCTGTGGGGTTATGGGCCTGATGGTGCTCAGGTCACAGTCTCTCTGTCAGGACCGTTTCCACAGACAGCCAAGCCAGTCATTGTGACAAAAGGTGAAACTGTTTGTTATTGCTTGATATATACAATAACACTAGAGTTTACTATAGAACAATTTTGGGTATCTTACCAAGCAAGGTATCCAAGGTTAAAAATGTCATTTGTACTTGTACTTGTACATGTACTATCAGCACTGCAGATAGTACAAGTAGGGTCTCATGAGCTACACATTCTATTTTACTTAGCTAATCAATCTGGAGACCCTCCATTCTATAAAACAAAAAGAGAAAAAAAGAAAATCTTCAATACATCAGATTTATGATGATCAAACAGAAGCATTGTTATGGTGGTATCGAGGCTAAATGAATGTGATGCATTTGCATTAATACAATTATTAATTGGATTTGGATTGTGGATTAGTGCACATTTTCAAATAATGTATCGGCTACTATGTGGGTTTCTAATACAATAATGTATAACATCAGGCATTTGGCTAGTTACCCTTGATCCTGTTGAAGCTGGGGGCCCTTACAATGTTACAGCTGCTCATCCGGACATTACAGTTGCCCTGACAGACATACTATTTGGAGAGGTGTGGCTATGTGGAGGTCAAAGCAACATGGCTTTCACAACATCTGAGGTAGACCTTTGGCTTGGTTAACTAGTGGGCCTGTCTTTTCTATTCTCTAAATCCTAAAAAAGACAACTTCAATAATTGGTGGGGGAAAACATAATGTTGCTTGTGTATCTGTAATATAAAATGAGATAAGAGAGAGATAAGAGAAACTATTAATGCTGGCAATATGGTATGGCTACAATTACTGTACATGGGATTTGCATTAATGGGACTATTTGCAATGTTCATAGTCCAATACTGACCTCTAGTGGGTGTAAGAAATAGAAATGCGCTGTTGCTGGAAGAAATGTAATTTTGAGGAATTATCTGGGCAAACATGCAAAGCAAGATGCATACTTGATACAGCGGCTTACTTTTCTTTGTCTGCTATCATCACCTTGATAGATATTCAATGCCTCAGAGGAGCTGGCCCTTGCAGCTGACTACCCACGAGTGAGGCTGTTTATGGCTGCATTGAACTTCAATGAAAGTGAGCAGACCGACTTGGCTGGAGTGGATCTGGCCTGGTCTGTACCCACAACTAGTAAGGTCACACATACTGTAATTCCATAACAAGATCAAACACCTTTAGGGTTCAAGCTCATTTGGGATTATGACTTTTACTGTTTTATCTGTTTTTTAATTGTGTGATTCCTAATAACCATTTTACTATTTTATACTTCCAGGTAATTTGATTAACTTCTCTGCACTGTGCTGGCTGTTTGGTCGTTACTTGTATGAACACCTGAAGCACCCAATAGGTCTAGTGGAGTCCTGCTGGGGTGGAACCTCCATAGAAGCTTGGTCGTCTCAAAGGGCACTGCAACATTGTGGACTCAATGGCACAGCAGACATGTAGGGCTACATTGTAAATATTTTGCTTGCATTACATTTTCTGTTTTTACTTTATTTGTGAAAGAAGATTTACACTTTTTATCCAGTATAGAACATCTAAGTAATGTGGGTTCACGTTCATTTAACTGATGTTTTTCTTTTACAGTGATGATCCTAGATCTAGAAATTCTGTTCTGTGGAATGCAATGATCCATCCATTTCTCAGGATGACACTCAAAGGGGCCATCTGGTACCAAGGTAAACTCGGTACCCTACCACCCACTAGCATCTAATTAGTATGTTATTTTATTATAGGACAATATACAGTATGTATAGGTAGACATTAAAGATTATACATCTCTTTCTATTGATAGTGTTGTTATGAACTGGAAAAGTGGTGAATTCCCTTCCCTATCATAAAGTCATGAAGAAAATCTGATGTCTCTTCTAAGGTGAATCAAATGAAAACTATCACCAAGACCAATACAACTGCTCCTTTCCTGCCATGATTGCTGACTGGAGGACATCTTTCTATCAGGGCTCAGGAGGTCAAACAGCTTCAGACTTCCCATTTGGATTTGTCCAGGTATTATACAGCAGTGTCAGGAATCTTCCTCACCCATGGTTCGCAATGTTGTTGGGGATTTGCAAATTAAATTGTATTGTTTTATTCACTACAATGTTTAATCATATTGCCCTTGTGTACCCCCACAGCACGTTTTGGTTTATATTCATGCAACAAGTGGCACTAATAAAAAAAAAAAAAAAAAAATATATATATATATATATATACACACACACACACACGCGCGCGCACACACACACACACAAAATGATGTGTAAAGAAGCTGCTGCTATATGGTTGCTACCAATTCGATAGTAGTCCAACCTTGTATTCTGCACTCCATGCCAGGCCTTCATTGCAATTACAAATGATAATTTTCATTATATCAAAGATCAAGCACAAATAGTTTTGTGCTTGCAGCTCGCCACATATAGAAAAGGCTCCCTCTGTGAAGGCTTTCCCAACATCCGCTGGCATCAGACAGCTAACTTTGGCTTTGTTCCAAATTTGAGGTTACCAAGAACCTTCATGGCAGTTGCTATGGACTTGCCGGATGAGACATCTCCCTATGGCACGTGCGTATATTTGTCACATGTTGGACACTATACTAAGAAGACTAGTATAACTAGTAGAACTAATATAGTGCTGGATGATTTACTTTGTCATTTTGTATAACTTTATGGAATTTCATTCTTAAATGTGGCAGCAATCAGCAAAGCTGGAGAAACACGGCTAGGGTATTTTGTCTTTACTAGTTTTGTGTTCCCATTTACAGAGCTAGGGCTGTGTACAACATTTTGGGCAGTTAGAGGACCATGACAAGACATTCACTGAATTTGACAAAGTGTATTATACTTACAATTGCTGACTCAAAATTTTTAAGGTTTGATTTACACTTCTGTTCTAGTATTCATCCCCGGGACAAACAAGATGTGGCATACAGACTGATCTTGGGAGCAAGAGCAGTGGCTTATGAAGAAAAGGATGTGCACTTCCTTGGACCTTTTCCTAACAAAACATTAGTGACTAATTCATCTGTTATTATCACCTATGACCAGACAATCTCTGTTACTCAGTCTGAAGACATATTTCAGGTAAGACTGGCAGCGCAGCAGTTGTATTCTGTGTAAATTATTTTCTGTAGTATTTGAAGTCAGCTCCCATGTGGCAAATGTTTTTTTGTCATGTAAAAAGGACACTCCTTGTAGCACCCAAATAACCCTTTTAATATCCACTGGGTCACAATGACCAAAATTACTAGCTCTTTGTGGCAGATAGAAGGCACTAAACATAATTCTACAACTTACACACACATATGATGTGCACTGTTGGCACAAGGTGTGAGTTTGAAACCCATGGACAACAGGAGGATTAAAAGACACAAAAAAACACAAATACATAAAGAAATAAATACACACAGCAATGCCAATTGAAAACCACACAAACCATACACAATCAGATGGCTCTGCCGTGTGGCCAAATACAAGATTGAGAGACACACACTGTTGCTAGTTTCAATCAGTTTAGGGTTCAAATGGCAAGAGGTATGCCCTCCAGCAGCATATTTGGAAACTCATCAATGATTAATGTTTAATGACATTAATGTTTCTGAACAATTTTATTAGATTAATATACTGCTTTGATTTGTGAACTGGTCCAAAATGATATTTCCTATTTTCACTGCAGATCTCTTGCTCAGGGCCTCAGTCCATCTGGCATTCAGCCCCCATCACACAGTGGGGCCTGAATATGGTCCAGGTGTCCACCAGCATGTGTAAACCTTCTGACAACATGGTAGTCACTGGTCTTCGGTATGCATGGAAGGACTGGCCCTGTGACTTTAAAGCCTGTCCGATTTACAGTGCTAGTAAAGCTTTACCTGCACCTCCTTTTAAAATAAGGTTCTAACCAGTGATGATTGTAGAAGCTTTAATAAACTTGAATGTAACAGCAAGAATCCCTAATTGTACAATATAAAACCTATACTGTTTACAGATTTTTACATCTCAGAAATGAACATAATTTTTATAATGTTCCATTTAGTGAGGGGCTAAATTATGCCTAAAATATTATAAAAGCTGTGCACTCTACAAATATGTTTCAATATAAGCTTTAACAATGTAAATGACAAATAATTGATTAATTTTTATTCATGGTGAGATGTCTCCCTATATGTTATGAGTTTCAAATCCTAAATATAATGGTCTCTTTAAAATACAATGATTAATGCACAAATAAAAATTGTCTTGATTCCTCAAGTTTATTTTCTCCATGAAATATAAATTTTACTGCAGGTACCAATTAGGCCTAATTCATTAGGTTAGTATGGCAAAATGATTACAATTGTGAGGTAGTCCTGTTTTTATTCCATCTACTAGTAAAGTTGCATGATAACAAATCCAAATAAATTATCTGCAGAAATTAAAACGGTTCGAAATACTTATAGTTTGGGGTCACTTAGTATGAAGCTGGTTTTACAGTTTTCATGTGCTAACCTGAAATTGCCGAACAAACAGTGGAACACAGGAGTGATGGTTGATGAAAATGCCTTTGTAGACATTTAATTATAATCTACAAATCCAGCTACAATAATAATTTACAACAATAACTGTCACTATTTCTGACTGATTTGCAAAATACACTCCAATATGACTCCAAACTTTTGAGACACACATGGGCTCTGGATATAGGCTATACCATAAATAAAATGAATGCAAAGAAAAAATGTGTTTTAAGTTTATTTAGATATGCTTGAAGACATACCAATGTCTCCCACAATTGGAAATGCTATGATTGCGTCAATATGAGCATTTTGTTTTGTACTTGCCATCTTGAGAACACATTCTTGCATACACAATGTCAGGTTTATTCTCACAGAGGACTTTATCGCTAATGTCTAATTATGTACTCAAAATACAGCAGGGGGGAAAAACAAACCTCAAAACATAAAATGTGGAATCATTTAAAGTGTACATAATATCTAATTCAGTCAAATGTTGGCCTCATCAAAACAATTGATGTACCATTTTCTTTAAATATGGGAAAATTAAAACTTACCTGATATACAAATAAAAACATTGAACAAGTGATAAGGTGTGTTTCAGGATATTCCTGTTTTAGCTAGAGAGTTACATCTACATACAGTATAGGACAGTAAATAGTGGGGTTCCATCTTAATATCAAAGTACAGCAAGCAGACACTGGTCCAATTGCTGCTGACTCCCCCTCACCCCAAACAATAATAGTACAGGGTCAATTAGAAGTGACAATCGCCCACACCACCGACTACCAAAACACAGACAAGCATTAGCTTTTCCCCGCTTTAGAAGCCTCTAGCTGTGCTGTGTAGTGTTCTCTCCTTTTAATACTTTGAGTACAAGATCAGAGTTCAGTCGTGCATCAACAAAAACACGATGGCCGACAATCTTGTTCATGTATTCTCTTGCACATACATTCATTCTCATGTGTACATGTGCATACAGTGTGTACACAGACACGAAGACAGACAAAGATATGCACACGTGGGGTGTGCACAGTGCCAACACAGAAATGGCAACCCTAACTGGAGGTTTATGCCCCTCTTTCCCCTTGCCATTACATTGTTCTGCTCCTCCTCCCATTTTCCTCTTTCATCACACATGATTTGTAACAGCAAGTTCCAGAAAGAGCACTTGTTAAAAAATAAGAATTGAGGAAATATGGCTTTATCGTTAAAACCTTAACAATCAACAATAAAAATGTTTTCCCACTATTCCTAATTTTAGTCTCCTTAAAACTGGATTTATACATAATGCAGTCTCTGCAAGGACTGTTATGTGCGAGCGTGCGTTTGACATGGGTTTAGCTGGTGGCAAGGTGGTGCTTTGCTGGCATAACCTGGTTATAGTGAAATGTCAAGGCCTTACTGTGGTGCCCAGTGTAGTGCAGCAGATATCCTACAGACAAGGTTTTAAGCCTTCTGTCAGGACATACATAGAAACAGCCACACAATCTTGCTGAGGGTCAGCCATCCCCGGCTGTTTTTTTGTTTTTGTTTTTTTGCGTCTTGTTGTATGATCTGTCTTGACTTCACATTGATCTCTTTGTGTGCAAGTGTGCTGAATGAAATGTATCTTGTCAGTCTGTGTTTGAATCAATCCCATCTCCCAGCAGTGCAACTGTGTGCGTTTGTGAAGGTGTGTTAGCCTGCCTGCTTGTTCAAGAGTTTGACAGGTCATTCCCGTATGCTAGCAGAGTAGGAAAACTGAGGAAAGTGCGTACGCTGGTCTGTGTCTTCTGAATCCAAGCTGTCATCTAAAGCACAAACAAAAATAGAAGAGAGGGGGTGTTCAAACCACACAGACATGTAAAGAGATGCAACATTACCACATACAGTAAACAGGTATATGTACTATATGTTAAGGATCCTCACATTTGTCTGGTGGGGTTACAGTAATGGTTTGTGCTGTGAACTCATCGTCAAAGTAACGGGTGTCCGTCTCCGATGTTACTTGAGGCTTGAAGGGAGGAACGAGCTATGGAGAGAATCATAACAAACTACATTTTTACTTGGCCAATTTATATGATTACCTGATGTCATAGAAACCCCTGTGGCATTTCTTTTCACCAAAGATGTTTGGACAGTTAAGTTATTTTGCAGGGCTACTCTCACACCCAACACAACAGACATGAGCAACAGCTGATTAGACTTTTTATTTTATTACTGAAGTATGTGAATGGGCGGGGGGGGGCATGTGCGAATGTGCTTCTGCACACACAGTATACGGGGCTGATGTAAATAGTAAGTGTAACATCATTGAATATGGGAATTAATCTCAACTGTGACATATAAACTGGGACCAATTCTGAGTCCATTGACACTGGCAAAATAGCAAAGAGTAAACAAACGACTAAAATAAGTACTAAACAAATTACTTCACATTACTTAAATAACATCTCAAACAGTATAAAGCCAGCCTTTTACCATTTCTTTTTATACTTTCTCTGCCTCACCTTTTTTTCAATTACATCCTGCCAGTTGATGGACATGAAGAATTTATGGGTCATAACTTCTTTAGCATCTTCTGCACCACCACCAAGCCTGAGACCAGGAATAACATCAGCTTAGCAATTAACCCTCGTAATGTACTCATAAATCTGGTGTTCGGCCACACGGCGGCGCCATCTGATTGTGTATGATTTGTGTGT
>JAODUG010023731.1:0-20427 GCA_027564795.1 Aphredoderus sayanus
ACAGCCAAAGCTACTCTTGCTGTTAAGTACTGCCATGTGTAGGTTTATAAAGAATGAATCTCGTTTGTTATAAAAAGTATTTTCCATGATTTCCATGTCATGAGTATTAAATTACCCATATTTAAATATCAGTTTATTGTGGAAACTAGCTTTAATATCATTTTTTCATTTTTACTGTCAAATGCTGAGCTACGGGAATGTTTCAAACTAGAGGTGAAAAAATAAACATTCTCATTAACTTAATTAATCAAGGTGTTGTGGCGCTGGCAATACACCCATCCCTACACACACAGCCACACATGTAGACATCTTCCAAGCACACATTCACCCACAGAGACCCCCATCCCTCCACCCCGTGTGGTTCCTCACCTCTTTGGCTTTCTCCAGTTCATTCTGCAGGGCCTGCTTGGTGACCTCCACCTCGATCAGCTGCTGCCTTAGCCTCTCGTTCTCCTCCTCCGTCTTGGTCCTCTTCTCCTCCACGTTCTCCAGCTCGTGGTGCAGACGCACCGACACATCCTTCGCCACCTGGCAGAGGGAGAGTGTGTGAGAATGGGAGAGAGAGAGAGAGAGAGAGAGAGAGAGAGAGAGAGAGAGAGAGAGAGTAGGAATAGGGCAGTGAGTCCTGACCAGAGGCCAAACTATCACACAAGGTGTGCGAGCAGTTGCCAGGAGTGTAACTATTATGGATTACATATATAACATTATGTCAAAAGAAGCATGCAGTTGTGAGTGTACCTGTATACTGTTTTCTACCATACCTACCTACCTGCATGCATGCTCTCTTGCTTTGTCCAACTGTATCAACTGTATCATAAAAAAACATTTTATAACAATCTCCAGTTTCATGGCAATGTTTCATAATTGAATTGAACAGATTATTTTCATATAGTGAGGGATTAGCTATGCCCTACTGGTCACATAGACCTGTGGATGCAAGGGATGATTAGATGAATAGGCCTACATTTTAGTCATTTCTAGCATAGGCTATGCATTTTCGAAAGTCAATGTTTGTGTTAACGTTTACAGATGTTATGCTTTCATTGTATGCTAATATAGGCCTATTAAATATATGTTTCAAAAGAACTTGGTTATGAACCTATTTGCTTAACTTTCTTTCAATCGCTGTGCTGTCCGCAATATGGCTTGTAGCCTACCTTGAGATCTTGCTCCATACTTCTTAGCAGCTCATCATCGACCTCCCCGGTTTCAGCGAACCGGAGTCTTTTTCTCTCGGCCTTCCTCAGTCGGTACTGGAGGATCCGGCAGTTCTTATTGGCTCGCTCCAGCTCACGGCGCATGTCCTGCAGCTGACACGCGTCTTCCTCGTAAAACGTGTCACGCATCTCATCCATCTCTGCCCGCATCTCTTCGATTTCGTTCTAACGAACAACAGAGAGTAAACAAAACTGCGTCACAAAATATTAGAGCTGCAATTGATTAGACGACGATGAAACGTTCACGTTTAGCCTGTAACAGGCCTATAGGCTATAATATTTATCTGCATCCACAAGTGCGAATACAGGAAACATAGCAGGCGGTGTCTAAATGATAACGTGTCGTTTACCTTCAGATCCTCGTTTTCATCCTCCAGCTTCTCTATCTCCTCCTGCAGCCTTTGGTCAGGGTGTGGAGCCGGCTGGGAAACCTCTGGCTCTGGGGACAGCTCCGGCTCGGAGGCCGGTGGGGAGGCTGATTTGGTCTGCATCTTCGTGCCTTTCTTCCCCAGGCTCTTATTCAAGTGAAACTGAATCAGCTCGGACTGCAAGCATCCCTCTTTCCAGAAGCCGGGTCCGCAGCCCACCGTGCTTTTTGAGGTCTTCTTGCTGGTCGTCGGAGTAGCGGCCTCCCCTCTGGGATTTTTGCTCTTCAATTTGGGCGACTTAGAGGAGCAAGGCTGATCAGAAACGACGCGGTTTTGGTCCACCCTGACGGGCGACGAAACGTCATCACCGATGCGTGTGTCGTCGGATGCGTGACAAGCGCCGCGCTCCGCCACCGCCCTGGCTAGCGTCGGGCTTTCAGCACCTGCAGACTGGACAGCAGCCGCGCCTCTAGGACCACCAGCCTGCCTTTCTCTGCCCGCGGAAACAGGAGAATGACCGCGGCTGCTGCGGCCGCCGCCTCCCCCTGCCCCTTGTTTAGAGGACTTTGACAAGGCTTTCGGTGTCACTTTAGCTCCGCCGTCTTTAGTGCCGGCCGGCGAGGAAGCTCTCTGTTGCTTTCGGCTGCTATTGTCTGGCTGGCGGGGCGCGTCTGCAGCGCCGCTAGCGGAGGGGTTCATCATGCTGTCATAGGAGATATATCTGCTCACTCACACCCTCCATGCTTTGCTTCGTTTCTCCTGCCACCGAACAAAACAAGCATCCGGAACTTACAGGCAAATGCGTAACTTCATAGCAATTATATAGTGCTAGCCGAAATATTTAAACCAATGTGAGTTGCATAAATAGCCTACATGCACGACCTTATGGCTTGTAGCCTACACAGCGTTGCATGTGTGCTCACGACACAAACAAAAAAGGCAAGAAACTAAGATGCGTGTAAATTAAAATGCGTTAAATGCATTACATTTACAAGGAAATGACAACAGGAAGCTCAGAGCAGAGACTGTGGTCCTATACCAGTCCAGTGTGGTTTCGTCGTTAATAGGAGTATATTTTTCTCACTGATTTAATTTGAATATGACGCGTGACAGATCATAAGATATCTACTTTTTAAGGCATTATCAAACATTTGTAGCCTATTAATTGGGAGCGCAAACACAAATTGTCATTGAGGCTACAGCTCTGAATAAGCAGTCAGCCAATTAACAGTAGCCTACTGATTCTCGACCATATAATACAGACTTGTAAATGTGTATATGTTGAACATGAGAGAAAAGCAAATTAATCGAAAATCAAAATGTTTGAAACCGACAAAAAATCTGCCATCTTCTCATAAACGTTCGATGACTCATTACGGGAAAAAGGATTCGGTAGGCTTCAACCGACAGCAGCAGACACGCAACGTCTTCTTCATCCTCCTTTCAAAATAACATTGATTCGATAGCCTGTCATCGACAATGTTTGCAATTATGGTGGTTTAAACAATGACAAGTATGTGGCCTACCCAAGAAATCAATTTTGAGTGAAGGCGTCAGGACGATATGATTTGTTCTGTAGTGTTGTCAGACACTTTGAGCAGCAACAGTAAATCAGCCTACAGGCCCGACAAGGTGGCAAACACAGGCTAATGGTATAAAGCTACAATTCGAACACTTATCTTGTAGACCAATACCTACAGATTTGCTTACATATGTCATATTTACACCAGCGTTCAAGGAAAAAATAGATATAAGCAAATGTCAAAGCTCAAATAAAATGTCTTACCTTCTCTAGCTGTTTTGTCCCGGAGGCAGTGGTGATGGGGAGACAGCGGGATGCTGACTCCGAGCGCCTCCCGACCACCAACGACCGACTGTTTCAATATTCATGCCATAACGTCATCATCGGGAGGGAGCTAGGGCGGGAGCAAGCGGGCAAGCACTAACGGAAAGGAAGCCGTACCCGTGAGGCACCGTGAGGCTTCTGTCATTGGAGTAGCAGACGGTATATCAGCGGACGTGCACGCACACGTACACTCGCGCGCCCACATAGACACACAGATTGACCCACGTGGTTTGGCTCCTCATAAATATTGAAATAAGCAGCTCCTGTCAATAGTCCAGTTCAGCAGAGAAAATCATGACACTGACAGTGGCTAATAGGCTATGGACGGGACTGTATGCAATTTCTATTTAGATAAAGATGCCAACATCAGCTTTATGTTGCAGTTCAGTCATGTCACTTGTATTGCCATGTCTCACTTCGTGTTTTTGCTTCTCTCTTTCTTATCCACTCTCTCTCTCTCACTCTTACTCTCCCTCTCTCTGTATGTCTTTCTCCTGTCTGTCCAGAGGTTAAGTGATTTTTGGAAGGAGTTTATAGTTTTCATGGGAGTAAATCAGAACTGTTGGAATGAGGCCTGGAACACGTCTTCCAGAATGAGAAATGGGAGAGGGTCGGTTTATAGTCAGGTAACGAGATTCACGTGTGTATTTTTGCAGATATCAGGCATAAGAACTATGAATTATTCAAACCGTATAGGCCACTGCCCAACCCTTTGGTACCACACCGGTAACAGGTAACAATGAGCCAGGTTAATCTTTTCATAGCTTTGCATAATGTGTTTCTTTAATTGGCTCCGTTATGCCAGATAGGATAAAGCTCATTCAGTTTGTATGAAATACACCGCACATGAAGCCAAATGCAACGCAGTGCCAGGAAAGCAGGGTGCTGCTGGATTGAAAACTATACGATTTGTATTTGATGCCAAATCTCTTTTATTAGTGCTTGTATCGCCATCAGTCTTGCTGTGTGCTATTTCAGTAATCCATTAGCTTTAGGCACCATAGATCCTTATTTCCCTCTTGCTTGACTCAGCTGAGAACAAGGCTGTTCTTCTCTGTAATCACAGTTTAATTATCAGACAGTGCATGTTGCAGGCAAATCAGTAGAGCAGCCTCTGTACAAGGGATGCAGAGTTGTGCCGTTCTTAAAATAGATCGCAGATGTTTGGGGTCGTGTGGGATTCTTCCAGAGGCAGACAGAAGCAAATAGATGCACACGAGACACTTGAAAATAATATAATAGCATGTACTGTAGGCCTACTCAAACTTTAAGTATTTGGTATTTTGCAAATGTACTGGTCACTATTATAATAATGAATAATAATAAAATACACAATCAACAACCACCATAAGCACCACTGAGAAAAAACTTTGAGTGCTGCTGCACCAAAGCAAACACACACCATCCCCCTTCTCTATCCTCTCTTTGCCTAATGACCTCTCTGTCTGGTTTCACAGCGAATTTCAGCATGTCTGATTTCTGGGGGGCTCAGATGGTTCATTTAGTCTATAGCAAAAACGCTGAGACAGCCATCTGCCATGCTTATGTCCAGTGGAATCATGTCTAAATAAATATCTGCTTTATTCAAAATGTGGGAGGACAATAATAACAACATACAGGTCAGTTAAACTGACCTGTATGTTGTTATGTTGTTATGTTAACATAAATTGAGCGAAAGAAAGAAATGGCTGTATGAGATGGAACGAGAGATGTCCTCACATAGAAAAATAACATCTCCTTTTATGGGACTCGCCCTCTGTCTCTGATGTGCTCTCCTCCTTTAGTAAGCGCCCTTCTTGCAAGTCATCACAGTGACATCATGCACAGACAGGGTATACAAGATGTCATGTCATTGTTAACCATTATGCAGAGAGAGTTAGTGATTGCAGTATGGATTCACATTAATAGTTTATTCACACATGTATACATACTGTATATATATATATAGTATGTGAATAAGCTAATAGATGTATACTGTATATGTGTCATTTATGTGCATTGACAGTATAAAAGCCCTTAGGACAGAGATTACTGCAGGTGGTCCACCAAATTATTTGATCACAAACTGTGTTTTTCTTCCAAAAATGTAAATATGTCAGAAAAGACATGTTAAAATAAAAACAACCAAATAACCAGTAAATATATGAATCTATATTAATACGCCTAATTATTATTTTAATGACATATTGTATAGAGTACACCTTTAAGAAGTATTTTTATACACGATATAGGGCACCCACCCTATTCTATTATTGTTTAACACAATTTTATATATGTAAGAGGGGGGTCCTTCTGAATCAGTCAATGGGTCCTTGGCCTGAAAAACATTAAAGACCTCTGTCTTAGAAGCTTTGTGAATATATATTGCTATATACAAGCCCTCAAGCAGGCTCTTGTCTCCTGACTTATGCTCCACATTTCTGCTGAGTTGCTTGCTTTGCTGTGGAATCCTTGGGGGGTTATTGTCAACGCAGCAGTTCAGCAGCACAGATACTGAACACAGATTACAATACGCTTCTACTGTATGTCTCCACATGTCAGACACATTCACATACAAACTATCTAAAGGTTTAATCTAATGGTTTAAACAAATCTGGTGTGTCAGTTAATATTAATGTTACTGAGCCACAGGAAAGTGTGGAATGTGGTGACCATATTAGTTGCCTTCTAAGTGGTGTTTCAGTGTTGAGATTACAGCTCTTTTTAACCTTGAAATTATTGCTTTGGGTTGGAGAGTAAAACGACTTTTTTCATAAGGCATCCCACTCAGAACCTCTGCAGAGTAATAACACACACACACACCCAGATAGCCTGTCTTCCTGTGCCGAGGCCTGTATGGACCACAGCTGATCCTGCCAAGAGAAATGGGAGGAGAGCAGACGAGAGAGGGGGTAGTAAGGGAGGACAACAGCCATGTACGGTTCCCATGGAAACCTTTGTCTAAACCTGCTAGGGTCCATGATGGGAGGAGGGTAGACTGATTGGGGAGGAGCATAATAATGAAATAATTTACTACATTTTAATATGTAATCATATATTTTTAACATATTACAACATATATATATATATATTTATATATATAACAATTGATAATATTCTAGGCATGAAAGGCTAAATTAGGATATAGTAACGAACAAAGAATGCATACAAATTATATTGCAATGTGCAATGAATTATGAAATATGTCAGTAATTTTCATTCAAGGACTAAACTAAAGCGTTTTTTGTTGTTGCTGATTTATCATCAACAGGGACATGGCACCCTCTAGTGTTCTATGCAAGAACAGAAACACGTACATGTATGAGCCATGTTAGCCATCTTCTATTGTTCTATTCTATTCTATAGACTCCAAACAGAGATTGTTTCATACTGCTTACCATGCCCTTGTAAAATAACATTTAAAAACTATGCCAAGGTGAATAAACAAAGCACATTAGGAACTGTGTACTGTAACAGCATTCAGTTTAATTACTGTAAGTTAGAAGACAGTTTAAAGAAGTTAAGAAATAAAAAAGAGAGCAAAGAACACATAAATGTCAAAGCACGTAAAGCTGGAAAAATTCCCAAATGCGCAATTTACAAAACTATTATTTACAACACAGAAAAAACAACAACACAAAAACACATACAAGCACATTTACTCAGTATTGATATTCACTTCAAAAGTAAAAACAAATATTTAAATAAAATAATAAATAACATCAATTTGTTTATGTAGATTATGAAGCTCATTACTAGTACAGAGAAGACCATTGTTTGTAGTCTATATACTGCAGGCAGAGCAAAGTTATTCATAGTGATATAACATAAAGGTCACTATAGTATAGTGATGCACCGGCTCTTTTTGTAGATAAATCTTCTTTCATTTGCTATTCATTCATCCAAATTCTTTCAGATACATTTACACAAAAGGCTCAAGCTAAGTACATTCTAACTTGACAGAAAATACTTTAAATTAGATATTGTAGTTTCCATTTGTGAAAAACAAGTCTTCAAGTAGACTTTTTGACTGATACACATAAGTTGCTGACCTGTTCTGAATTCTTTCAAATTCATAGATACTCACAGCACGCTCGTGCGGTTCGGCTTTGTTCTGTACACATAATTGTTTTACCAGCTTTTAGGACATTAATGACAAAGTTAGACAAAACTCATGGACAACATACATTTGTAAACAGGTTGGACAAAACCTCTCCTTCTCTGTAACAAGGAAAAATAGGCAGTACATCTTTTTGAACTTCACCATGATTCAAACAGTCCACTCTCTTACATACAATATACAGTATGTACACAGTATATGTATATAAAATCAGTAATGGCTGTGTTTGTACAATATAATCAGATATCAATCTTGAGCCAGACTGCACTGTTATTGTATGCAAAAAAACAATAATGGACAGACAACATGTCATAAATCTTAGTAATGATATTTTTCCTACAACTTTGGAAATATTGTTGAATTGTGAAACTATACCAATATTATTTGCTTAAATTTGCATTATCAGTCTGGAAACTAATATCAAAACTGATTATTAGCCGATTGCAGAACCACCACATTACTTAGATCCCATGTGGGTAGCTTGGTTCAATCACATCCACAGTGGTCTTGTACAACATTTTTGAAGGTGTTCCAATTGTCTGCTAGTTCATGTGTTTGACTCATTCAGTTAGGTGAATCACTTTTTAAAGACACATTGGCACTGTCTCAGTGACTGTCAATGAGTAGTTTCTAGACTAATATGCAGATTGGAGCGTGCCAAATCAGGAAATATCCAGGATATTTAAATATTGAAGTACAGTGGGATGTTACTGTGTCTTAGTATTTTGACAGAGCTTATCACTTCTAATGAACTGTGTTCATGTCCTGAAGAGTAAACAAGATGAATCCACCTTCACAAATGAGCGTATTACTGCATCAACATCTGTTATGATGTATGTAGGAGTGATACCCTTTACTAATCCGCATGGGGAAATTCTCTTTCCAACCTTTCATTGGGGATAGCTTGCTCATACATACAGTACATGACACAGAAAGGACTGTGTAAATGAAATGAACCAAGAACTCCCGGACATTGAGGCCATACCTTCCCCCCTTGATAAAACTATACAGTATATAAAGTCTCATTATCACTTGATGTGTGTCTTATGACTACCTTTAATGTTCATCGACTCTACACAAGGATCTACACAATTTGTTAAATATCTCTCAAACGTAAACAACACATACAAAAGCAAAACCTACTGTGTCTCTCTCTCTCTGTATGTGTGTGTGTGTGTGTGTGTGTGTGTGTGTATTGTGTACATTTGGTGATTAATGCTGAGAAAGCCATTAGATTTTACTCTTTTTTTTAACAAGGGGCACACTTAATTTAGCTTCCACAGTAGGGCACATGGCCACAGGCTTCTGTCTGTTAACGTCAGGCTCAATTTAAGGTAGAAAGTCCTTCATGTATTCTGGCCCAGAACTGCTTGGCACCACAGTAAGGAGACAGAATACTAAAATATAATCTGTCCCAAAAACGGTGGCATTTTGGGTTGTTTGTGGTAACAGCCGCCTCAGACATGAGTTTCAATACCTCGCTGCTACTACTGAAACATATCTACAACAACCTAGGTCATGGCTCGAAGAAACTCGTCACATCTGAGCGCTCCAATCCATTTATCCACTCACCCATGCATCCATCCATCCAGCCACACTTTTCCTTTGTCAAGCCTTTCGTCATATGCACTTTTCATCCAGAGAATCAAACAGAGGAGGCCTGCCAGCCATTCCTCACCTCACCTATCCCTCCCTAATCTCTCTTCGCTCTTCCTTTCCTCTTCCTCCGCCCTGAACTCTCTGGGGGCTTCTCGTCCCCCTTGCCCGCCAAGGCCACGGCGTTGGCGCCCCTGCTGAGACCGTTGAGGGCACCGTTGAAGACAGCCTTGCCTTGCTTGGAGGACCCGGCGTCGCGCCTGGGCTGCTGCCGGCGGTAGGTCTGGTAGTAGAAGTTTCCGAAGAGCACGATGAAGGTGACGGCGTAGCAGATGAGGGAGTAGTGCATCCAGTGTGGGAAGTCGCAGTTGACGTAGAGAGACAAGGCCGTGTGGCCGATGGTTACATGGAACTGGATCTGACACACAGAGGAAGATTGTACATTGATGTATGAACTAAAGCCCCATTAAGCAGAATACTTTACACGCTTAAATATTCGTATGTCAAACTGCTATCGGAACTTGGTATCATTGAGGGCTGCTACTTCAACAGCCTTGGCTTATGGACGAAATAAAGGTAAGGAAAGGTATACTTTAGTGTCCCATGAGAACATTTGTCTTGGGCTTTAGGCCAAAGGCTTTAGAAATTAAGATCGGGTTAAATGCTGAACGTTTTTATTTATTTTACATTTTCTGGGGTGCTTCAATCTAGAGGGGCCGATCTGTTGCCAGGCTAATCTTATAACCAGTTATCTTTCTGCAGTTATAGTCATCAATCTAAACTTAACAAATAATGTTCATCTAATGCAACAGTCGTTTCCATAGGGGCCTTGTCGTGTTTTTCAATATTTAATGTAATTTTAGAATTAGCATTAGCATGAGCATATACTGTATAGTATATAGTATACTGTAACCCAAACATGTCTAATCACCCTTCCTGTATGTAGATCATGATCAACATTAAAATAATTGACAGCATCCAGGGCCTGTAGGACAGTACACAAAAACCTACCATCTGGATTATGGTCAGATACTTCTTCCACCAAAGGTACTTCTGGATCTTAGGCCCACAGGAAGCTAGGCCGTAATACAGGTACATCAAAACATGGATGGCTGCATTCATGTGTGCACCAAAGAATGCTGCACAAAAAGAATAAGAAAGAGAACAACATTTCAAATTAAATACTGGTGTTAGTATTTTTAGATGCACTTTCCATAATTTTAGCAGTCAAGTAAAATTAATATAGTTTGATACAAGAATGTTTGATCTTGAAGAAAAGGGTAGCCAGACTATTAAACGTGAATATTATACCACTTAAAATAAATTACAGTAGCCTATACTCAAAGGACAAAAAAACTCAGTACAGGCAATAGCAACATCTATCAATTATGTGAACGCAGAATAGCCTTGGTTAACTTTCATAACCAATATTACAACTAATAATACATGAATCCGAGAAGTCGAACCCAATCAAATAATTCTAATAACGACATTACTATCACTCACATTGACCTCCAGCCACCCACTTAATGCCGATCCACCAGAGAGTAAACATTGTGCAGTGGTGATAGACATGCAGGAAGCTGACTTGGTTGAACTTCTTCCTCAGGATGAAGAATACTGTGTCCAGATACTCTACGCCCTTGGAGATGAAATACCACCACAGGGCACCTGCTACCTGCAGACATACAGTAGACAGATAAAAAAAAACAGAAGGACAGAAAGATAGACATACAGACAATGTAAGATGGATATATTTAGGTTTATAATAAAGTGGTATGAACATACAGCAAATGGATAAGACTGATATGTTTATATAGTATATTTACAGGGACATATAATAAACTGTGCTAGTTTAAGTTAGCTGTCTTAAGATGTAATCCCTGTGCATTGGGTACAATACATAAAGTAAACTGACAAAGCCTTTGGACCAAATTCATCAGTTCATCAATCTTATTACAGTCGGTAAACTGAAACCGGTGCTGAACTTAGCAAGTCTACTTTCACAAGACGGTTAGACGGTAGAAAGGTATCAGGGACGACAACAAAGCTACCACTTGTGTTCTGTCACAACCCCACACTGCTACTGAATAAAAATAAAGTGGAGGAAATAAGATATGTTCAGGACTGCTGCCTTTTAAAATGTGTCCTCACATAACCTCCATGACTTGTATGAGCTGTGTGGGACAAAAACATGAGCACCCGAGAAAAAAGGAATTCAATGCAAACATAAGCGAGAATAACAACACAGCAGAAAGGACCCCTTGAAGCAGGATCTGTTTGTTGTGAGGCCACAGTGCTCACCAATACACTAGCCAAGGACAGGCCGGCACAATGAGAAAACAGGTCTGTCACGGTCCAATTTGTACACGTAGGAACCACACATAAACTATGTGAGATTAAATGACATGAACTCATGAGGCTGCTACAGTATGCTATCATAGCACATCACAGGATCCTAATAGTGATTAACTGGTGTTTACTGAGTCGTGTGGAGCGACGTAACGGAACAACAGGTGAAACTAAACACCTTCCCAGTTCCCCAATTCTGATAAGAGGTCCAGTTTGAAATTAATACAAAACAAAACCTTTCTAAAACATTGGTTTGTAACATGGTACCAGCGAAAATCTAATCAGAGAATATATCAAAGAGAAACATACATATGCATGAAAACACATACAGTATATGCCTTTCACATGTGTACAAGTATTTGAAAACTCACTCTGACTTCATTGGGGTCGTCTGAATAATCGACTGGTTGGCAGATGTAACTGTAGCTTGCTGCCCGCGCAGCCATAAACAGCTGAAAGAAAGAACATCTGTAATACACTGCTAGAATGAGAGCGTTAACATTTAGATATATAATACATTTGAAGATAAGCCCCAGTAGGCTGCATCCCTCAAATCATCAAACAGTTATGATTAGAATTCATGCGACTCTTCAGTAAATTTAAGCAACAAAAGAACCAACCTCTTTGCAGATAAAGAAGTTAAGGAAAACCATGCTGAAGTTATAGACGATGAGGGTCTTGCGGAGCTGGAAAGGCTCTCTGTTCTTCATGTACTTTGGCCCCAGCCAGAGGAACAGCAGGTAGGAGGTGCTGATAGCCAATGTAGGTAAGGGGTTGTCCATCAGAGGCCATTTCTCTACTCGCTTGTCTGGGAGAAAGATGTTCTTAGATAGATTAGAGGACTAGCCTTAAATTGGATGAGTGGCACTAAACCACATGCCATCTTGACTGATACTGATAAACACACTATGTGGGCTACTTTTACATATTACACTAGCAATATGGCCTGAACAGCCTGACTTGAGAATGTGCTGTCACAGTGCACAATTGGTGCAAATGTGAATACATAGAGGTTTAATGGGCACTGGGAGTGGGAGGGTATTGGTGTATGTGTGTGTGTGTGTGTGTGTGTGTGTGTGTGTGTGTGTATTGGGGGGGATTGGCTGACACAACAGATTGCACATTTAGCTTTCTGGAGGTGTACTGGGGTAAAACTCAAAGGAACATCTGTGACCGGAGATGCCAGTTGACAGCCCTTACCTCACTAAAGTTACATACAAGCAGAAGGCATAGCAACATTCTGCATGACTGTTAAGTGATCTGTATAAAGCACAGACATGGGCACACATAGTAGCTACAGCACTGGTGCAAAATGTATTCAAATGTAACAGTCTCTGCACATGCACACACATTCTGGTGATCACCTGCAATCGTTAGGCTCCATTTGTAGAATTCTATTGTGTCATTTATAAGATGTGCAACAATGTCCATGGCTGCAGCCAATGTCCTGTGATATGACATACAGTAGAGGGTGTTAGTGTTGAATTATATTTCTCAAGATATCCTTGATCAAAATCGAATGATACCATCAATTGGTTAGCAACAACATTTACATTTAATATATGTAGGTACAATACTGCAGGCTAGTGACATAATCACATTGGCCTAACACTAGAAGGTAGATTAAGTATGTCTATTAATGATGGCCCATGATGGATAGACTATCAGAGTCAACACAAAGGCTTGGAACAGTGAACTCCGCAGCGCATACAGTATCGGCATGACCACTCATGGACATACTATTTGTCGGGTTCTGGCACACATGTATATGAGCGCACACACCGGTATTGTACAGTATAGCCTATCTAGGACCAGAGTGATATAAATACGGTGCTTAAAAAGATGACGCCCCTTCTCCAAGATGTGCTGCAGCATCTGCCTGTCGTACAGCCAGCCACGCGCTCTCCGCATAATACATCATTCTATGAAAGAACCATTCCATTCTGGTTAACTCCAGGAATCCAAAATCATCGCACATACTATGGCTCTGTCTCTATATGATACTTGCAATTGCTATGCATCGCTGTATTAGCTAATCTGTATTACAAATGTGTATTCTGCGGTACAGCCTACATTGGCCTTCAAGCGGGCTTTAGGAACAGCCCGATTATCTAAAGGCTGAACATTTTTCAACCGCTATACTTACGGCAAGTATTACTACGCAATACATATTTTGGAAGAGATTATTTATAATAAAAACAAAACTGCAAAATACGGTCAAACTCGTTTAGACTTGCGAATGATAAGATGCTCCTTGATCATACCTGACTGTCGGTAGATAAAAATCCGTTTAGGACATTCAGTGCAAGGTCACGCAGCTGGCAATATC
The DNA here is from genome assembly GCA_027564795.1 of Aphredoderus sayanus. Taxonomy (NCBI): domain Eukaryota; kingdom Metazoa; phylum Chordata; class Actinopteri; order Percopsiformes; family Aphredoderidae; genus Aphredoderus; species Aphredoderus sayanus. The sequence goes on from JAODUG010023731.1 coordinate 13,808, forward strand.
CCTCGTTGTAATCAGTTGATCCACTTTGAAGACGAGCTATTTTCCTAACCAATCTCAGATATAAAGGCCGTTTTGGGTTAACTGCGATTGCATTTATATTCGTATCAGGGGACCATTCTTGCCACTGCTGACTGAACGGCTCTGCTGGCACTGGATGGGATCGAGAGATGCTTCACGCATGCGCACGTATAAAGACGGATGCAGCAATCGCATCTACCGGCTTCTTTTACGAGCTAGTGTTCGAATCTAGCCTATTCATCCATTGTGATTTAGGTTCATTCGTTTTATACAGGTTAAGGCTGTAATTTTGCGCAGTCTTTACGCAAGGCTGACATGCCAAGAAAAGCCGAAAGGACGTCGAGAATCACTTTATTGATGGCTGCGAGGTTCCATCAGCGGCCTTCTCTCATCTTTGAAGCTATTTCCTCTTAAATATGGTCAGATGAAAGATCCCCATTAATGGATGAACGATTTTGCCGAAGGTCAAGACGGTCGTTTGCAAAATGAAGATTTGGAGTACGGAACATGTTTTCAGGTCGGTCACGACATGATTGCACAAGGGTATAGTCATTTTGTAGCAAAGCACTCTGTAAAAGCCAGTGCTGCTGGTCAGTGAATTCCACCTGCTAGTGAACCCCCAACCTATAATAGGTCCATGTACTTACAGCATTGTCTGTGTGACCATTGTGTAATGTGAATGTGAGCATTTCACTGAACCGCTCTGTTTCGTTTAATTGAACCAAAACACTGGCTCCTTGTTTATCGTTCATGAATTCAACGTTATACTTATACCTATTAGTTGTTTCTAATTAACAGTATGTAAACGTGCACACTCTTTTTTTTTAAATCACCAATGTATTGGTGGGGGAGGAGGAGGTTAAGGGGGTGTCATTTGTTTCCATGTGAAACGTGGGCTTGTAAAGCCCTTTGAGACTGTAATGTCATTAAGGGCTATATAAATACATTTCACTTGACTTGACTTTACTTTATTGTCTTTTTATTTTATTTTTTACTTCGAAGCCTTCAATACATGTTCTAAAGGTGGGTGGTTGTTTTGTAAATAGTTTTTTTCAGTATCCTGTTTGTTCTCCCTACAGTTATCCCTGGGAGACTGTGATCAAGGCAGCGATGAGGAAGTACCCAAACCCTATGAACCCCAACGTGGTGGGTGTGGACGTGTTGGACCGCCGCCTGGACACACAGGGACGTCTCCACAGTCACAGACTGCTCAGCACAGAATGGGGCCTACCAAGCATCGTAGGAGCGGTCGGTTGGATATGATATGCTATTTACCTCTGTGCATGCGACCGCTTGCTATTTGAACGCATTCATAAAAATGTCTCCAGCCTGGTTGTTATCAGAGGTGAAGGTCCACTTCAGTAGCTGGACAGAGATGCATTGTGCTCAGATCTCTGCTAAATCTGGAGGTACCCGGGGAATTTTACGCACAGAAATAGGGCCAGGTTAACATTGTGTGCCTATACTGTACTGTACTGTATGTGAACCGCAACACCAAAACAAAACAACATCCTCCTCTGGCAGCCTGAGGAATGACCGCATGCTCAAAGTAAAAAGTTGTATTTTCAGGTCTGAATGCATGGGGGAGGGGGGGAATGACTCACACAGAAGTAGAATTACTTCTGTGTGTAGAATGATGTCTATTTGGTCAGTTGTAGATTTCACATGCTAATGTACATAGTGAAAAGGAGGGGCTGTTAAAATAAATATGCATAAGAATTGTGTTATTACTCTTTTTTTCCTCTCTGAGATGAAAACTGTTATTTCTACCTTAGATACTTGGGACTAGCCAGACAAGGACCTATGTGAAGGAGCATTCCATAGTCGACCCTGATGACAAAAAGATGGAGTTATACTCTACAAATGTAAGCTATTTTGGGAATGTTGTTCGGGTGCTTATAACTACTTTGGTATAAACATACTACCAATACCATTATTTTATGCAAGGCAATGGAGATTAAATACATTAATAGATGTGTTTTTAGTAGAAAAATATGAAGACACATTTACAGTACTGTATATTGGATTGATTGAGTGCTAGAATATTGCATATGTACAGTAATTAAAACTGTAATTCTCCCACCACTGAAATAAATAGTGGATGTTAGGAACTAATTATTCATGGATTATTCACTAATTATTCATTAAACAGTAAGAATTGTTCTTTGCATTGTATGATTTTATAAAGCTCCTTATTCATTAAATTCTCCAGATTACTCTAACCAACCTAGTGTCAGTTGATGAGAGGCTTGTTTACAGATGTCACCCAAACAACCCTGAGGTGTAAGTAGACATGTTCTTTTATTTGACCACAAAATTATGTTTCTGAATCAAATAAATGTTATGTTCTAATTGTACACTTCTCTCCCCGTAGTACTATTTTGACTCAGGAAGCCATAATTACAGTGAAGGGAGTTAGTTTAAGTAGTTATCTGGAGGGCATGATGGCCATAAGAATGTCAGCCAATGCCCGGAAGGTAACTCACACGCACACATACTGGCATGTACGTAGCCTTATGTATGCTTCTAAATACAAATACATCTTCTATATTTTCCTTGACCCTATATGCATAGATTATACAATGATTATGCTGGTCCATAAATTGTTACGTTATCTACTGTACTCAATCGGTTTGTGTATCTTTTTCTTAAAATTCTGCCCTATCACCTTTACTCTTCTTTCCCTCTGTATGTGTGTGTGTGTGTGTGTACCTGTAGGGCTGGGATGCTATTGAGTGGATCATTCAGAACTCTGAAAGTGAGAACATTCCTCTCTGACATAGGCTAACTTTGGTAATGTTTCTTCCTCCATATAGCTTTTCCCTAAACCTGATAAGATTTTAGCATGCTTCTATCTGCCCTGTTCTGTCTTCATACAGTACCAACTCACAGAGCAATAAGAATGTGTATTTGTTGTGCCCGCTGATATTGATATCTGATTTCAAGTAAACATGTCATTTTACATACACAGGACATCTTTAGTGTGAACACCATTCAGCTGTTGCACCTCATACATTGGAGGCATTCAACAGCGACTGGGGAACCTCTGATTGGTAGTCACCTCATCTGGGAGGTTGTGCTGACATATCCACACTCCAAGTCTGGGATCAGCTCAGACCATGTGCACTGGAAGTTTAAACAGCACAATAGCGTTATTAACTTATTACCAATACATTCATATTTCCTAACATTAGATATGAAGGGATTAGGCCCCACGTTTCTGCTACAGTATGTCCAAAACCTACTAAAAACCTACTAATATTCAAATTAAATTGAGGCTTAAATCATCCAGAATATCCACTGGCTAGCAGCTTGTGAAATGATGTATCTCTGTTTAAATATGCAGACATTATTTCAACTAATGTAGGTATTCATATCAAAGATGCTGTCAAGCCAACATGGCCTAAGATGGTACATGAATATAATATACAGTGAATGAATTGAAGAAGAATTCTAACCTCACACACACACACCATTTACAGTAGCCTCTATTTGTAATGGTTTTGGTTCTCCCCTTGTGCAATGAGTAATAATTACATTTTGCTGTGGACAAGAAGATGCAGTAACACAATGTTTTTAGCACTTGAAATTGTTATTTAAAAAAAAAGTATTATTCTCTAATGTTACACCTTCGATATGGATGACTTCCCTGAACAGCAGATGTCTGTCTACGTGTATGGTGCTCATTATGGGTTTCAGTTGGTAAATCTGAATAATACACTACACAAAACACTAAAACATAACACAGTAACCTCATGTGCTGTACCGTAGTCTAGTAAACATGTCAGTAGGGTGGCTGGTATCTACTCAAGTGCCAAGCAGCTTTATATTTGATCGCAAAGACATTTTGATCAAATCCATATTATAATAGCATGGCAGTTACAGGGGAAACAAATTTGGTAAACTTAAAATTGTTTCCCGCCAGTATTGATAGGAAATGTTTTGTGATGCATGGGGCTTGTAATTCCGTTAAACTCTCATCTATACTTAATTAGACATGGAACAGGATAATGAAAAATGTCCATTATTTGTATTATTTCTATGACATTGTTATCTCTGCCAGTCCAAGTCATTATGCTTCCAAATGTTTCATGTAGTAAGCTGCAACAATCTCCTGAAGATCAGTCATTGTTTTTTTTTAATGCTGCAGATGCAATGTAATACATGCTATGTATATTTGTATGAATATTATTTATAGAAATTCATATTTGTATAAATATTATTTATAGAAATCAATTTGTGACCATGCTATGGATATTTGTATGAATATTATTTATAAAAATTAATATTTGTATAAATATTTATGGAAATCAATTTGTGACATGCATTTAATTAATATCTTAAGTAGGCCTGACATTTTGGTAGCATGTGTGTTTTTTTTAAACAATGTTTCTTTTAACTGCAGATATACATATATAAAAATTAGAAATTACATGAAATTGATTAAAAAAAGCATTAATTCAAAACTGAATTTGTATCTGTTTATCTTTTGCAATCAATGCGTATAGGTCAGTAAAATTAAGAAATAATAGAAAATTTGTGTTAAACTGGACCCATTTATCTAAACTGCTTATGCGTTTAAACATTGTTTTACTAATGGAAATGGGTGATAAAGAAAGCATTTTTAGTCCACAAATTTTACACATTGCTGCGCAAATTTTGCTACGACTATACACTCAGATCATTCCTCATTTTACTTACACTTGCAGTTCACCATTTGTCCGTTAGATGTCACAGTTCTTGTAATTGAACATGTCTAGAATATTAAAGTAACAGAACAGTTTGTTTATTCAAAATTGACAGTACATAAAAATAAACGCATTGCACAGCCTTTACATTCTGAAAGGAGTCAAATTAGCGTCTGAGTCAACATTGCACTATTCCAGATAAGAATTCCAGGGCACATTTACGCCAGAGGTTTACGCCAGAAATATAATTTAGGTTATAAAGAAATGTGTAAAGCAGGTGGCCATATAAATAAGGTATTTCAGTCAGTCACTTTCCTGTTAAAGCTCTGTCTGATTATCTTGGAAAATCATACACATTCTGAACACACTACAAATGGGTATGCAGCTGACACTCAAGAGTAAAAGAGTTTCATAAGGCACACCAATGCTACATTTCTATTACACTCTTTGGTATTACTGCATTCGGATGTAGTTTTATAAACCACAGCACAAAACAAACACATACAAAAAAACATTAGAAATATACATTTGTTATAAAAGTGAAAAAGCAAAATATAAAAAGATTGGTGCATTAACACAAAGAGTAACACTGGCAACCAATTATCCCATTCCTTTTCTTACATTCACAAACGTTAAATGGATTTGCTACTGCAAACTGACTTGCTTGGTTTAGAAATAGTCTGAAAACTGCACAGACTTCAGGTGATGAAGGGTTTGCTTGCGTTCGCGTGTTTGAAATCAGGCCTTAAATATGATTCCTCCCCCTCCTCCTCCCCCCTTAATACTGTACCAATTAGTTTTACTCTGCCTCAGCCCATTGCCAAAAATAGCTGAACATACACTCTGGATCAAATAAAAATACTGTAAAAACTGTTGTACTTAAAATCTATATAAAACCAAATGTATAGCAAATCTTTAACAATTGCACTCAAAGCAAAGAGGTGTATTTCCTATTTCCTCATTATTTTCAACTCAACAGTAAACTAGTACCAAACTGATGGCTTGGAGTGTTCGTTTTTCCATCTGCCTATAGACATAAGAGCCTCTACCTTTCCTTTGTCACATTCATTCACTTTCAAAAGAAAATGTAAGGATGGTCAATTTTAAATTCAATTAAATTCAATAGAAACTCATTGCGCAAATGTCCCTTTGCCTGTTACACCTTCTAACCCCCTCCTAAATATACATCCAGGAATTGATTGCACTATTAACCAATATTGGTGTGGTGCATCTACATTTACAGTATGTACAGTCATTCAGAGCAGTGTAGTCTCAGAAGTTGAACAGGTTAAGAAAGTCTTGAGGGGAGAGAGACAAAGTGCAGCTTTCTGGATTGTTGGCTGTGCAGGGATGGTTCGTGTCCTGCCAAGAGGAAAAGTGAGAGCGTAACGGTTATATACCATTTGGATTCCCTCATGTAGTAAAAGTACAAATGAAGATGAGGACAGATTGAATGTTGCGCATGCATACACACACACACACACACACACACACCTTCCAGAAGAGGATGTGGCAGTGTGTGCAGAAGTGCAGGGTGTCGCTGTACTGCTCTCTGTGTGGATAGCAGCGGCTTAGCTTGAAGTACATCCTCTTCCACTCCAGCTGGCCCTTCTCTGACACCATCAAACGCTTACGGATCTGGAGAGAGAAATACAGACGCGTTGAGAGAAAAATAACAAAGGGATAAATTAACTGAGGCAGAACTCAGGATCTTAGGACAACATGCCCCTTCCTCAGGGTCTTAGGACAGCATGCCCCTTCCTCAGGGTCTTAGGACAGCATGCCCCTTCCTCAGGATCTTAGGACAGCATGCCCCTTCCTCAGGATCTTAGGACAGCATGCCCCTTCCTCAGGGTCTTAGGACAGCATGCCCCTTCCTCAGGGTCTTAGGACAGCATGCCCCTTCCTCAGGAT
>JAODUG010023741.1:0-15039 GCA_027564795.1 Aphredoderus sayanus
GTACATTACGAGGGTTAATGTGCTATCATCGGAATTTGACATCGCATACTATATTTCTAGAAGTGGTAAATGAGATATTTTGGCAGCATATTCCTATTATCAAAGTTTAAATATTTACCACTTTTCCTATTATGATACGAGTCTCACCAGCTTGATTCACAACAACAGTACACTCAAATTTAACAGATTCTGTGCGTCTAATCATGTGAGTGAATTTAAGATAAGGCTGTTGGCAACTTGGCACCTTGAGTCTGTGTCAGATTAACTACCTGTGAAATGTTGCACCTAACAGTACTGTTACCAGAAGCTGTGCGATCAAATATGTATATTTTGGGAGTAGATACTTTTTACAAGCTAACCCAACTGGTTGAACCCATCACTACAATGTATAGTGTAATAAAATCCATGCAGTCCTTTTTTCCCTAAAATAATAGGCTTACAAATTAGGAAATGTGTTATACCTCAACATTACATATTATAACATATTTTTTGTCCAGAAGCTTAAAGCTGTGGTTGAAATATTTACACATTTATAGACCAGAGTCTTATATTATTTAAAGTTATTGAACAATGCACTTCACATCATCGCATGGCACAAAGAAGCATACATTTACAATGCACGGTTTTCTTGATAGTTCTAGGTTATTGATATAAAGAAGACATCTTCATAGAAGTATGGACTGAAAGTCTGAAAGTCCATACTTCCATCTGAAGTACTTCTAGTACAACATCAAATAAGGATGTATGTTGTGTTGATACTTCATCTTTATTCCTTTTCAATGCCCATGCATTGTACATATTTACTGTTTTGTAAATTTAATAATGTAGGATAGGGTATTGTAGTGATATAGGGGAATAATATTACCTACGAATTTTGGGTTTTTGGAAATTCTGGAAAAATTATTCAAATTAATATTTTTCATAACTCATAATTCATAATTATGCATTCAAAAGTGATTAAACATGGCATGCATAATAAATGGTTATACTGTATAAATGTTGCATAATAATGATTATACCCTAACTAAAAGACATGGAAACTGCACAACACATTCACGTGAGATTCTCATAAAACAGAAATGCACAATAAAGGAATTAAATCGTTCATCAACTTTATAGCATTTGAACCATGTAAAAGTGGTTTGTCCAGCTACACTGAACACTGATCTGACTACAGCTAAACAACCAACCTACAGTAGCCTAGCCTTAGCTTAGCTTAGTTAGCTTCTTCTAGCCTATGTTAGCTTTACTCAGGCCTCGGTTAGCTCCGTGTGGCTGCTAACGGGGCAGAGATAGATAGAGGGGGAAGGGAGTGGAAATTACACCAGCTTTGCATATACTCATCACTTCCACTTCCTGTTGGGCGTCCTGGCGGTGACGCGGTGACGTGTTCGATGACGTGGTGTCGAGGGCGTTCTATGGCTCCTTGGTTCGCAGTGGGCGTCGTAGCAATGACGTGGTCATCGATCAGTTGATGGCTTGGCAAGGCGGACTGGACTTTTCCTACACCTGTGTGTAGTTTTGAGGGAGGGCCGTCGGGGTGGGCGTCAGGCGACCCCTGGCCTTCTCGAGGTCGGTGGGCATTAGGTCTTCCACCTGGTGGTGAAACTGGGATGTTGCCGTTTCCTTGCAGCACGAGTTCTCCATTGGTGCAGCTTTGAAACGTGGGCGTTTTAGCTTGTTCTCACTTTCCTCTGAGTGAGAGACTCAGTCTTTGGCGCTGATTTCACTCAGCTGGAGAGTTATCCGTGGATCACAGCCAACTCAGCTTTTGTGTATCGTAAAGTCTTTGGGTCTGACGTCAGCTGGTTAGCGTCTAACACGATACTGTCGCGAATTGTAATTAAACAACCTACGAAACTTAAAGAATAACTATGAAAGCTATATACTGAAATAAAAGAAGTCTTAAGGTAAAAATTACCAAGTCATTTCATCGTGGTCTTTCTGGCCACGAGGCAGAAACTTAGGTTACACCCCAAATGTTTACATTGTCACTGGTTGAGGAAAAGGAACAGGAAGAAGAGAACACAGGGAGCACGTAAGAAAGAGAGCAGCGGGGAGAGCGGATTTGTGCCCTGAGGTTATATAACCTTCTGGCTATAGTCCAGCCAGCAGTGCACATCATGTGTGTGTGTAAGCTGTAGAATTACATTTAGCGCCTTCTATCTGCCACAAAGAGCTAGTGATTTGGGTCATTCTGACCTAGAGGATATTACGAGGGTTAAAGTGAAGTCTCATGACCTCTGACATGGTGTGTGCATCTTCTATTAGTCAGTCCACTCTGCTATCCTCATCATCTGAAGTTAAGTGAGGCAATAGAGGCCGCCCACTCAGCAGGCGAGACGTGAGATGTTTCCATGGAAAGGGATAATAAGCACGGCCAATCGAGCTCCAGGGGTGTCAGGGAGGCACTCCCTGCCTTTGGCTGGATCACGAGGAGGGATCAGCCCATCGCTGTTACCAGGCAGCGAGGTGGAAGCGCTAAATGTCACTCTACGGAAGCTGTCCCGTAGATCTCACCTAATATTTACTTGTCAAGGTCAGAAGACACAAGAGATTGACTTTATACTGTTTACAGGAGTCTCTTAGCCACACAGATAGCTGGATAGATATATTGATGATTGAATTGTGTATTGTGTTGTGTCATCATATCGTAGAACCCACAGGTGATAAGAATGAATCACTCACCAGGTCTCTCTTGAAAAAGAGATTTTCATCTCAATGGGACTTGCTGGTAAAACAAATCAAATAAGGTCACCTTTGTCCATGCCACGATCCCACACAATCATTTTCTGTCTGGGTTGCACATACGCTACCCTCCAGGCCTCATGTGTAACACTTATCCCTATGAGCAAGCTAGAGGTTTAAAAACATTCAGCAGCATTACTGTACATTTCTATTCTGTTGCCTCAACCCCCTGCTTGGACACAGCGACCAGCCACTTACTGTTACCCTCCCATGCCTCAAAGATAAGCACGCATATAGGGTTTCTCTCTGGAATCCAGCTGCTAGTGCAGAGTGCCCTGTGTGAGTGCTATATTGTAACTCCATTTGTGGTGTTGTGCATGTGAATGTAGCTGTGGACTGGTTCATTGCAAACACTAGCAGAATGGTGGGTCAGAAGCAGATAATGAATGGGGATGATGGCAATTAACGGTGTAACGAGACGTCTCCATTCAAATACATAGCCAGAGGAGGTGTAGCTAAAGTCAATGTTATAGGACATAGTCCCCTGTCCTGACTAATAGCCAATATCACAGCCAATACATCAGGCAAGCTGTAGTCTACCTAGCAGTGTAATTAATTGTATATAAGTAAGGAGTGAAAAGCTGCTAAAAGCTGCTAATGGAGCACAACTTGGATGTGTTGATTTTTCAGGTGTGTTATTAGAGTTTATTCTCTAAATATTCATGATTTCCCATTTCAATACACAGTAAATTTGGTTATATTTGCATATGTCTGGGTGTGCATTTCCCAGCACGTGTGTGTATGTGGCAGTCTGATCATTTATATTGTGACACACTGCCCTGAGCCAAAAAACAAATAACACTTGTATAGTACTGTACCTAGCTCTCCATAAATAACACTGTGTGGTGATCATTCTCAGGATAACCAAGCATGGGCAAGCTTTACATATATGCCTAAAGGTAGTTAAACCATTCAATTACTGTAAGTCTCAACACCAGAACTGAGCCGAAATCTCACATTTGGTTTCCCATGTAATGCCAGTGAGCTGTGAGTGTTTCCAGGTTTATTCAAAATGTGCCAGTAGCACTACAATACACATAGTTGGTCATAGCATACATTACTGAGCTGGCACATACAGTACAGTATGTACTATTAGCACTACAAACTACAAAAGCAAGTTAACAAAGTTAAGGAATATGTAGATATAATAAATGTTAGGGAGAAATTCCAACATAGCTAATTTAGTGAGTTTATACATACAGTATATTAATGTTAGTTTGCATAGTGATCTGAAATTGTGTGTGTGTGTGTGTGTATGCGCGTGTGTGCGTGTGCATTTTACTTTGTTGAAATGAGATGCACTGTCTTAATTCGAACCTTTGCAATGAGAACAACCCCTGTGGTTTGGGAATCTTTACAGATTACACTGTTCACACTTGATATTCTTCCTTTCATTGAAGTGCTAAAGTCTACAGGCACCTCATTGTTTCAGTCAAAATATACCAGACCACTAGAATTTTTGTATTACATTTTGATAAAGTATTTATTTAATTATTGCTTTGACATTGGTAAAGGATGGGCTTGAAATACACATTATTTCTTTAATAACATAAGAGCTGTAGACTGCAAGTTACTGGTACAAGCATTCATCATGACTCCATTCGTTGTTTTTATTAAGACATTAAGGTGTATGCATTGTAATCTAATCTGTATTGTTGAAATGTATATAATGCTGAAAAAAGATATTGGCCTTCAACAGACCAAGCCTGTAATTTCCTCAAAGTAGGTTTGATTGGTTATTATTGTTCCCTGTTCCCTATAAGGGGCATTGCAAAATATCTCAGCTATCCGAATAATACTTTATTAACAGAAAGGAGTTAATACAAATAATTTCAATGAGGAATGTGTGGCTTGTGTAACTGTGGGTGGCCCTTGAAAACACCAATTACATTTTCCATACCTTTACCTTCATAAGGTTCTTCAGTGTGTGTGTGTGTGTGTGTGTGTGTGTGTGAGGTATTTCACTTTGATATAAAACCAATCATGTTAGTCTACCTTGTAATACTGTACAGTATAACATATAGTAAGATGCTGGTTGTTGAGTTCTTGACTTTGTGTATCCAAATTATTCATTTGCCCAAAATGTTGCTGTGCTGTTTAAACTAAAGTTTAATAAAGATCAGTCTGTGTTTGTCAATATAACTCCACAAATAAAACAACCAAGTAAAAATGATACAAAGGAATATCTGTGTGACAATACATTTTAGACTTAATTTAATGCATACTGTGTTTAGCCAATACTCTGACTCTCCTTTTAAGACACATGTGCACATGCACACACACAATATGGGCAATTAATACCCTGTGGCTAGGTTCAAGTCCACTGACTTTGTTCCATCCCAATGAGAACATTGTGAGTTATTGTGCTATGAGACACACAGGCAAAAAACTGTAATTGGCATACAAATACAATTCTCTATGACTATGGAAAATGATTTATGTAAAAATTTGAATTACTTAATGTAATTAAAATGAAAGGAATTAACAGTAAATGTTTAATTATTCAGAAATAGATTTGGAATATTGCACAGCCATGAGTCTACAGTAGGCCTATAGTAAGGCAGTGTTGTTAATAGCCATAAATGGCCACTTGAAAGGGCCCCTGAGACAGGAGACAGCTGAGAAATGCATGTACTGTAGGTCATTTCATACAAGGACCAATCTTTTTTGTACTGCAGCCAATGGACCACCTGCAGTTCTTTACAGCAAGAATATAAATTACATTTGGTGTCATTCCTCTGAACAAAAGGCACAATGTTGGCTGACATAAGTCTGCCTACCACCTACACCATATACTGTAGACCTGTGTTTCAATTTTACTTGAATTGCTTGCTACAGTATGCATGTTGCCTGTCTGGCTGTGTCGCATCACAGCTGAAATTACATTGTCTATAAGTTAATTGCTGATATGACCTCTGTTAAGTTAACTAAACCAATGGGTTGTGTTTTAAAATGTACTGCTAATCCCTCATAACTGGTTTACAGTAGTCATTTATTGTGTTTTTGAATTAAACTGCCAACGCAGGGATTTGTTGAAACTGAGCATATCATCTAAGAGATACAAATACTAACTCATAAGATTACTGTCAGCTGTACATTGGTTATGAATAACCAGTTCAGTGTATTTCTTAATTATTGTTTTAACCAATTTATGTTCAGAGATGGTTATGGGTGCTGTTCACAATTGCAAGAAAGATAATTACAAGACAGATTTGTGGCTGTATAGACAGTCACACACTTGAAGATAGACACAGATGGCAGCTATTCCTGGCAATGGAATATCATTTTTGAGTATCCTTTCAACACTGAATAAAACTGCTATAACAATAACGATTTAACAATGAACAATTAAACAATGAACTAGAAAGGGTCAAGTTAATACATTTAAAATGCATTTACGCTAAAGTTATGAGAAAATAATGATAAGTGGCAGAAACTATGCAATTTAATTTAATGCAGTATAATGGTTCAACAGAGCCTTGAAATATAACAGCAGTTGTCAGGCCAGTCATGCTCAAAATTAAATTTCTGTAAAGCTGTACCTGACAGGATCCTCACTTGACACTGGGATGAGGTCAACATCACAGCTGTCAGCGGCACAAAGCTAAAACTGGATCTGGTTCCGTTCCAAAACACAGCTTTTTATGGAATCCAGAGCATTGCTTGATGGCAGATGCCTATGCATGTGTACAGCCACAGTGAAAGCACAAGATACAGTACATGGCTGCATAAGGACCATGTGAAAACAAAATGGTGTCCAGAAACCCCACTTCCATGGGTAGAAAGTAGGACGTTTTAAAAAAAAAATAAGGTCAACAGCTGACTAGCCTGTGGCTGAACATCAGGTTCACCGTGGAACAACACATTGAGGGAAGAGAGACTGGGGAACTGGGAACCCCTGGTGTGCAGACTGACATTTCAGTGTTCCCTGCCTGGGCTTGAGTCTTGTCAACAGAGACATCATAATGATTGTCTTGCCTGCACAAGTGAGAAATGGTATATTTATACCAGCTCATTTAGGAAAGGGGTTTGAATTGATATTTGATTTGGAATCTCTATAGCAATGGTACCAACCCTTTTGACATGGAAGGGCTTTGTTATGTTAATAGCATAACAGCATTAGAATATTTACAGTATAAACAACCAGATAATCAAACATTTTAATCGTTAAAACTTTTCACACATACCATAAAAGCTAGTGGACTGGATAACCAATGCTTTACATACAACAGTATATTAGACAGTAAAACATAATAACTAAATATTATGAATGCTACAGTACATGTGGCTTCAGGTTAACAGTGCAATATATGTCTGCATGTTCTGAGCAATACGATATAACAGCCATACATGCCATAGAAATGAGTATAGATCCAGTGTAAAATGTTGAAAGAACACTTTTTGTTGGTTCTTCTGTTGTGTAATACATTGAAGTGGATGAACTTGGGAATCACTGTTGGCAAATTTCATCAGTCATATTAATATAAACAATATGCCCCACTAGTGTTCGTGCTCCACTTCTGATTACGGAATGCATTATTCATTATAATAATGTATCTCAAATGTTGGCTGGTGTATTTGCATAGCCTTCCTGCTTTCTCATTGAGGACAACTAACTTGGTCCTAGTTGCTAAACAATAACTTCAAATTATTCTGATTGTTATGTTCCTTCTCCCTCCCCCCCTGCTGGTGGTTTGAGGTTTCTACCACCTTCCTTCCTACCAGGTGTGGCTGGTTTCGGGCTGACGACTTGTCTATAAAATCAGCCTTAGGCCAGCCGCTGAGAAGAGGAGACACGCAGCCATTGGGGTTAAGAGCAACCACATGATTGTGTTATGTTTTGTTAAAGTCATGCCTTATTAACCTCTGTTCTTATGTACTTTTGCTTTAGATGGTGGATCCAGTAGTCAAGGTTTTGTGGCTTTCTTTTGGTAGTTTAGTTTGCTTCCTGTTTTGGTAGTTTAGGGGATACCTCCGGGTCCGACGGCCCATGACGAGGTTGGCCTGAGGGTGTCCCCTCCTTATTTTTAGGTTGGCTGGATCCCCATTGCCTTTTGTTTATTTGGTTTATGTTGGGGTTTGTTTTTGGGTGGGTATTTAGTTGATTAATAAAATGACTTAATTATATTTGCGTGTGGTTTGTTATGTTGGGCATACCCGGGAGTTTAATGTATGAAACAGGCCAGGGTGGCCGAAACACTGAAATTTCGAGTTTGCCCATAATAGCTCACTGAAAGTCATATAAATATACACACTTGTAGTGATTCTACACTTAATTTTGGGTTTTATTAAATTTGGAAAAATGTATTCATATTTCATAATTGATTATGAATAAGTGGGGCACCACTAAAAATGTAGTATCCTTAGACAGAAGGTGTTGAGTTACCTTAATAATAAATAATTAATTAATTATTAATATTTCAAAATTATGCTTGTTATCCAAGTGAATCATAAATCTGAATTTATGAATTCTTTACGATTACAGGGACCCAAGTTTCTGTTACACAAACAACAACCACTGCTTATAACACCATAGATTTATTAACGCATTCAAAAGCAATTAAACAAGGCATGCATAATAAATGTTGCATAATAATGATTATACCCTATAGCTAAGGACATAGAAACATATTCACATGAGATCCCCTGATAATACATAAAAATGGAAAATAAAGGATTCAATCTTTCATCAACCTTTATAAATAAATAACATTTGAACAGTGTGAAGACGCATTCGTCCAGCTGTTTACACTGAACGCATCTGATGATTGCTAAACAACTAACCTCGCCTAGTCTTAGGTTAAGCTAGTTTAGCTAGTTTCTAGCCTAGCCTTCTAACCTAGTCTATGCTTCCTTCTTCTAGCCTATGTTAGCTTTAGTCGCGTAACTGTTTCTAAGAGGGGCAGAGATAGAGAGTTGGAAGGGGAGGAGAGATTAGTCACCAGCTATTAGCATGTTAGTCATTACTTCCCTTTCTGATGTGGTGCCGAAGGGATGGGTCCGTGGCAATGATGTGGTTATCTGGAGGGGTGAGGTTTAGCAAACCCACGCCTTCCTTTTGTCGACAAGGAGGCGTAGTTGGGTAGAGAGGCAGAGCTGGATTGGGGAGGCGTTCCTCTGACACCTGTAGGTGACGTAGATCTTCCACCTGGTGATGAAGCTGGGATGTCACAGTTTTCCCGCTGCGGCGATGTCGAGCTGGACACACCCTCGTATTCCGTCACTGACTTTCTTTCGTGGAGGGATGGTTCTTCTTTGATGAAACTTTTAAGTGTAGTCTGTTCCGACTATGCTCACTCATCTGAGGGAGAGGTTATTTTCTCTGTCTTGCCCATGGGCGTTCAGCTGTCGAAGTTTTCCGTGGATCACAGCCATAGCATTTGTGGACAATCAAAGTCTTTGACCTGACGGCCTGCTGATGTCTTGTCCTCCTAATGTGGCTATACTCCCGAATTGTAATTAAGACAGTAAAGCCCCGAAAGGTAAAAGAATTATAACTATCAAAGTTATTACTGATGCTCAAATCAGGACACGAGGCTTCTAATGAGTTAGCTACAATGTAGAACTTCAGCCAATGGTCAGAGCATGGTCAGCGGGAGAGAGAGGGGGTTATAATGCTCAGGGGTTATTTACTGGGCTCGTAGGTGTATGCTTTCTTATCTGCATCTTACTTACTTGAATAAAGTGGATTAAACCAACGTTACAATATCTAAATGTTAACCCTCTTAATGTACTCAGAAATCTTGTATTTGGCCACACGGCGGCGCCATCTGATTCTGTATGATGTGTGTTTTTCAACTGGCATTGCTGAGTGTATTTATTTCGTTATTAATTATTTCTTTATGTATTTATGTTGTTTTTTTGTGCCTTTAAAACCCTCCTGTTGTCCTCGGGTTTCAAACACACCTTGTTGTGCCAGCAGTGCACATCATATGTCTGGAGCTAGTGATTTGGGTCATTCTGACCCAGAGGACATTATGAGGGTTAAAGTCACAGTTATCAAAATAACCACAGTTAAAAATGCATCAATTTGTCATCAAACATGGGCTTATAGACTCATGCACCTAACGGCACAGGTAATTATATTTAATAGGAGTGTACATACGTACTTATACTGTATCTATATAAAATTGCTATTCCAAAGTGTAACAAGTTTTAGTGTAGTTTTGAGTGTGAGACAAAGAAAATTCCTCTCTGAGCTGTGGCCAGGAGAGTTTTTTTTTTTTTTTCAGTTGTAAATTATTATCCCTTACCATCTCTGGAATAACATGGGTTAACAGAGCAACAGCAAATTAAGGAACTTTTTACTCCGAATTGGATTATTCTTGTCATAACATAGGTATACACAAATAGTTAAATAGCAATATTAAACATAGCTTACAATTTGTATTATTGTAAACACATTAAATGTCTTTATAAAGGTGAAGGAAAAATGTAGTGTTGCTCTGACCACGAGGTTGTCAGGGTTTATTTTAGGTGGGGGTAGGTAGGTCTTAAAACTGCAGCGACCTGCATGTGAATCTCCAGTATGGATGCAGGAAAGGAGAAATATCTTTAATGCTAAATATATATGAGTTAGAATGAAATTGTTTAATTCATGTGACCAAGGATCACTACATACGTCCGGTCTGAAATGTTAGCATAGTATGATCATAATACTATGCTAACATTAGCATAGTATTATAGTCATAATACCACAGTACCAGCATAGGCCTACAGTAATGGACATGTTCAATTTTGCAACAGCAATTGTAGGAATAATGCACAGCTGTAATGATGAAATAGACTACCTTGGGTACTTTTACTTCAAGTTTGTTATTATTCTCCCAGGTGTCTGGGCCTTTGTACTGTATATAGTTTCTGTAATGAATTGTGTTTTTTTCCTCAGTTCAAGTTATGCGTTTCAATTAGTCTTCCTGCATTCATTATTCATTCTTGATGAAATTATTGACTGATTCTTTTATTTTATTAGTTTCAGACGTTTTTTAACTCTACCCTATAATTTATTGTTCTCATGTGTAATATTGTTGTAATTGAGCTAATTGCTTTGGTAATGCAACATTCTGCAGCCTTACACATATTTCTCTTTGAATAATGTAAACGTTGTTAATCATTCCATTGAATATATCAATGTTTATTGGAAACCACTGTTGGGCTCATCATCATCTGCTGCTGGGTAATAGAATAATGGGCATATGTCTTGGAGTACAGTATATAAAGCACAGTACTGTACTGTCTGTGTGCCTACAAAACCACATTTGGCCATCTCTCTTGCTGAGACATCTATGCATTATATTTTCCACCTCACACAATGTACCTCCAATCTTCTCAATTTACACCCTGTTCCCAGCATTCATTATTTTGATAAGTGTCATTGGTGCTTGGTGTTTAATTGGGAGCTGTCTCCACAAATATATGCCCATGGCAAAGAAAAATGACTGCAAAACAACATTTCCAACAACCTGCCACTAATAAAAGATGTGAATGGCTTTTGGTGAGAATGACCTTAAGGAGCATACAATGTGCGTTCAGGATGGATAGGCAGCACTGCAGTGACACATGGACTACATGGTTGTGGATGAGAAATTGAGGTGTGTGTGTGTGTGTGCGTGTGTGTTTCTATGGGGAGTTACAACTGCACTAATATAAGGCAACCGCCACTTGTTCTTTTTGCTAAGCATCTGTAAATGTGTTTAGCTACAGTACATCTAAGTTGATAGTTAAAGTTACATTCATTCTTGCTGAATGAAAGCTGAAAATCCCAAGTTCGAAGCGGATGGCCATATTTTAACATCAAAGGCTTTATTGGAAATCCAATTGGATGTGAAGGTCGATGAAGATGAATCAACAGCTACTGTAATTCACAAGGCACAGCATCCTATAGAGGCCTCCCAAGGCGCATTAGAAAGGTCCCAGTAGGCTCCATCAGCACAAGTCAGATTAATTGCACTGTTAAACACCGCTTCCCATAAAGTTGTTTCTAATATTAGCAGGGGATTGTGGTGCATTTTAATGAATAGGTAAACAAATTAAGATTGCTGCAAAGTAACATACTACAGACAGTAAAATAGACTTTAAAGACGGTTGATGTGCACGTTATTGTAAATTGTTGTAACTGAGTTATAATAAATTGCATAGTAAAATATGTGTTCTGTCAGTCAGTGCTTATTGTCTGGGTCTTGTAGAAGAAAGTCTTGTTATCAGATCAAAACTACCAGCAGCTACATCTTTACAATAAAGAAATAAAATAATGTGCTTTGATGTTGAACGCTCCCCTCACCACAGGGTTTGACTCATGCTGCGCCAGGTTACCACTGGGAGAACAGGACGTGCTGGCATGTACTATAATGTAGTTTGAACTCTGGCCATTGTTGGTATATGGTTTGAAGAAAAGTTGGCCAGCCCTTTTGGTTTGGTTGGTTGGAAACAGTTTGCTGGCCCATTTCAACCTGGTGCTGAAATCTGTAGCAGCATCCAGCATGCACTGTAAAGTCTCTCAATGGAGTCTATGTGTTTTTGTATATCACGTGGATACCATCTGAACAGCGTTAGATGAAGAAAGAGAGAAGTGCTGTCTCTAGAGCCCAGAGTCTCAATAGATAATTAAATGTAAATTCAAATTTTCTTAATACTGTATTATTCCCATAAACATTGTATACACATGTGTTTGAGGATAATTTGAGAATTATTTAATGACAAGATAAGCTCTATTATGCTTGATAGCAAAGACATCGAAGGGTTATAACTGTAGAAAAATGAATGATGTTATTATATACAGTATATATATGTAATTGTAATTGTGTCACTTGGTGTCACTTGAGGATCACAAGATATAGAATACAAAAATAGGCTCAGGATACTGAATTATTGAAAGCACTAAATGTGTTTCAGTTTACTGCAGCTTCACACAGCCACATATTCACTTCCCCTCCATTCAACTGGTGTTTTGTCAAGAAATAAAATGACTCACTGAGGGTAGAATATAAAGATTATGGCCTTGAAAGCCCAGAGCAGCTGGTCCTCTCTGAAAACAGCCATATGGACCAATAGGGTTAGAGCTATTTTTACATTATGTCCTGTCAAACATGCTATGGGAAATTAGAGTTCAACCCGCCTGTCTGTCTGATGGTGAGCACCCGCCATACACTGGCTCACAGAAATTCAGCCTGCCCGTAGTCATAGCAACAGGGCAGGTCTAACATGCCTGGCTCTGAGTGGCCCCCAAGTCACTTTTATTGGTGACAGCTTTGTCACTTCTTTGACTTACTAGACCCTTACAACTAGAGGGACAAGATTCCTAACTCAAACTACACACACACTACACACACACGCACACACACGCACACGATAATGTAATTATTGCTCGTAGTTTCCTATTGGAGGTCTTATTTATCTGAACACCATGTATAACATCTCTGGTCCAGTCAGGTGTGTATCAATTTTAAACCATTTAGAGCATGAGGTTACCTATCCACATTAGACTAACAAAGTAAGAAAATGTCTATAAAATAAATAGAGAAAAAAAGTATGTGTGTGTGTGTACGCGTGTGTGTGTGCGCGTGTGTGTGTTTGGTGGTGATGAATAATTTCTGGACTGGGGGAGGACAAGGAGGATCCTGTGTCTCACTAACTCAAAGGGATGACTCAACCCACTAAATGTGGCATTTGACCACCGTTGCATACTAAAGTAGCAACCATTTTCTGGTGTAGAATAAGCAACAACCTTCACATGAACTCTGACCTTAGCTTAGGAAGATTTATGGAGGTGTCACCAGGTTTTATCTTCACTCTCATCATATTGGGAGGCACAACCAATGCTGTTGCTGTTGTCCCTCATCAGAGCCCTGATAGAGGAACCCTGTTCCATCAATACTGCCCTCCTAGACCTGTGCTTCTCAACATGGAGGTCACATGAATATTTTGTATTAACATTCTTAAGGCCCCTTCTCACAAGACTGTTGCATAAGCTTATGTTTGCGTTCAACCAACAGCTACGCAAATAGCCTCACTTTGGTATCTACATGCAGTTCATTTAGACAATATGTCACTGCACTGAAAAACGTCCATCGCTTTCCGTAGGGAATTGTATATGTTTGAAACATTATTATAGTACAGTATTTCATGCGAGGGGTAATGTCTCGCCTAGTGTATATTTGTGTGCGTGCGCATGTGTGTATCTCTTTACATGCTAATACAGATATATCTTTAATATCTGAATACAATATTTGCTATTTCAGTGCTTGAATATAATGACGTGCCTTTGCTGTTGCTAACCTTTCCAGCCCACATTAAATGGTAATGAAATGCTAATGCTCTGAATTTACATACATAATGAGATGTAGTGCGATATGCAATCTGCCTCTCGTCAAGCCGCATTGCATGTGTCATGTTTACGTGCATGTGCAAAAGAAGTCCCGTTTGTCTGCACCCAAGCACCTGTGTCATTACGCAACAGGGTATGACTGAGAACTATAGGACACATTTGGAGCCAATGGCAGTGAACAAGCCTGTCTTTTGAGAAGGAATATACCACTAACCTAGTGATATGCCATTAACATGTTTCATGAACCTTCATACATCTTTGGAATACTTTCCTGGCCCAAACACTCATTGAAGCGTTGATTATTCTTTCAGGGCTATTTGGTAGTTTTTTTCCCCCCCAGAAACGTATTCATGTCTGCTCTGAAGTGGTGCCCACCCAAGACCCGCAGATCAAACAGCTTTGGCCTATTGATTAGAGCATTCTAACTCAGAGGAAAGCAAGAAAATGTAATTGTTTCCAGGGCGATTTCAACTTTCAAGACCTCAGTATTGATGTTTTTTGCCCAAGGATTGCTTAGGGGCTGCCGTAAGTTTTGTTTCTTTGATTTGAAATTTGTGACACACTAATTAGATGTATCAGAGAAGTCACACTGCTGCCTTTATCCTTTGAAGTAGATAACACTGCACTGTTTTTGAAAGATGTTATAATCTTTTTTTTCAATTTCAACAGACCTTGTAATTTTCTTTGCCAGTGTAGTTGCAAAAGTCACTTGAGGTTTACTTTCCTCAATGGCACATGGCAGAAAACAGTTAGTTACAATACTACTAGAAATTAAAAGATGATTATTATGTAACCATAAAAAAGAGTCAATACTACTCCATATAGATTTGCACAGACTACTGTATATCCATGAGCCATGATCCTATTCAGAATATTAGGCAGTGTGTGTGTGAGTGTGTGCGTGCGCGTGTGCGTGCGTGCGTGCGTGTCTGTGAGTGTGGGTGGAAAAATAGCTGAATCCCTCCGAC
>JAODUG010023752.1:0-20679 GCA_027564795.1 Aphredoderus sayanus
CTTGTTGTCCTTGTGTTTCAAACACACACCTTGTTGTGTCAGCAGTGCACATCATATGTGTGTGTAAGCTGTAGAATATGGTTTAGCTCCTTCTATCTGCCACAAAGAGCTAGTGATTTGGGTCAGTTTGACCCAGAGGACATTACGAGGGTTAAGTGTTTAGGTGGTACAATATGAAGGTAGTACAGTTTAAGTACAGAAGGTACAGAAGGTGGTACAGTTAAAGAAGATTTCTTACCATTTCGGACCTTACCAGTTGTGGGTCCTAATGAGCACATTGAGTAGAAAAATGTATATTAAATTAGACAAAATTAATCTGAATAGAGATTACACATTTTGTTTAAATTGGAATGATTACATTGAGAAATATTGATATTTTGTTCTTAGTCCTGCCATGAAATATATCACTCATAAATTATAAATATAATATTTAATTCAAAGGCGTAGATTTCGGTGGGGATGCAGGGAATACGTCTCTGTCACGTTGTTCCCGTCTCGCCGGACATGGTTTGCACCTGGGGTTAAGTGTTGAATGGGCTTCACCTGGGGTGGTTTGGGTAGGCATTTAAGGCTGGGGTGTGGACTGTTTGGTTGTGGGTTTTTGTTTATCGTGTGTGCCTGTATGTTTCAGCCAATGGTAACAGTCACGCGTCTTCTTGGTATTGTTTATCTATTTTCATTAAACCTTTTTGAGTTTACACTCGGTTTTCGTTGTTTCTTTCCCGTTTACCGCCTGCACTCGCACCCGACTCGTGACAGTCTCCCTCAATATTTAGAACACATGCAATTGTCCCCCCCAAATAAAAATACGAAAGAACCAGATTACTTTTATTTTGAAACACTGCTATAACGTTACTCATAGACGCATGCACACAATAATGTCTCAGATATGGGCGAGTATTTCTTCTTCAGCACTGGGTGTTTTTGTCAATAAAATATCAATATTAAATGAGCATATTATAGTGCATATGCCTACAGTCTTAGAGCTCGCTGGGGCATGCGCACGCAGGCAGGTTGATACTGTAATCATGGAGAAGCCAGAAGGGAAAAGGAGGACGTCTGATATTAGGAAATGTTTTCACAAAGTCTCCAAACCAAGTAAGTTGTAAGCCTGAGTAATTTGAAAGTGTTTTCTAGTTTCAAAATTACCATAGGGCAATGTTTCCTGCCCATATAAGTTAGTTTTCCAGCTGGCTAAAATAGCAGCAGACTAGCAAATCCAGCAAATCCAGCTGTAACAGTAACAGCTTTGAACAGTAACAGCTGTTCAAAGACACTACAGAGCATGTGATTGGTTGACAACGTGGGACATTTGAATTAGAATTTTGTCAGTTGGTATTTACACATTATGAATTCCTACAACAGTGTTGAAATATTCACATACCGAAATTATGCATGAACATGATTCCGTAAAGAATTCATATAAATCACATAACACAGATGTGTGATATGTTTTGAAACACATGAGCTAAGTCCTGGACAGGGGTTTATAAATTAATTAAAATGATGTTGATCTACAGGAGAATTGAACCTTTCTGCTGTTCTATGGGTCAAACTGACCCACTGGGTGACCTACATTTTAAATGCCAGCAGAGGGCGCCAGCCACATCACGGACATACCACGGGTTAAAAGCAATACAGAATTCCTGCTTTATATTCCATTATATTTTGAATTGTCAGCTGGTGCCTGAGTTGTATGTTTTACTTTATATAAAGATACATTTTCACTTTAAATTGGTGCAGAAAAGGCACAAATTGGTGCTTTATAATTCACCAGAATGGAGGAAATAAAGTGGTTGGCACTGAGAATTTCTTCAGAGACAACCCTTAGTCCCCCACTTAACGTGTCCCCCCCAATGTTCAAACAAAACTTACGCCCCTGGTTTAAGACTATGGTTACATTGGGAGACATGTATTAAAGTGACATTTAACTAATGTTAAACCATACAGTATAGTGAACTTCAATGTACATTTCAATGTACTGTACATTGAAATTCAGGATGTATCTC
The DNA here is from genome assembly GCA_027564795.1 of Aphredoderus sayanus. NCBI lineage: Eukaryota > Metazoa > Chordata > Actinopteri > Percopsiformes > Aphredoderidae > Aphredoderus > Aphredoderus sayanus. The sequence continues at coordinate 2,010 of JAODUG010023752.1, forward strand.
TTTTGGTTGGAATATTTGATAAACCAGAAAGTATTTTCGTAATTTCAATTAGATTGTTTCTCATGCATAATTCTCAGTTGTTTCTACTGTACATTTTTGTTTATTTCTAATATAATATAATTTAAAATACAAGTATCACTTTTGATGAAAGCATTAATGGGGCTGGAAAACCTAGTGGTCTGTGTGTTACACTCTCAGACAAAAGGTTCTTAATTCATGCATAAAGTAGTGTGGGTACTTATATTCGATCCTACTGTGATAGTACAAGGAGTAACATATCTCTGTTTCAATAATTTGAAAGGAATTATAAATGAAACCATAAATCATCAAATACATAAACCAAAGGCTATTTCATGCAGCATCAGTGTGTTTCTGAGCTAAAAATGTAAGGATTTAATCGCAGTTCAATATTTATTTTTATAGCAACACCTCCAGCAACAACTCTAAACTGCTAAAACAGTTTATAGGTGGCCATTGAAATCAGGCACTCTGGTAATTCACCTGCTTGACTGTTGCTAGTGGCTGGCATGGTGGAAGCTGGTGTTGATGATTGTGAAGAAACATGTACTGGGAGACAGGTACAGTATAAGTCAGTGTAACTTTGCATGAGTGTAAATTCACAATATTACTTGTTATATACAGTTCATAATGATTACACAATTCTATATATAATACTGTATACAATATATAATACATAATACTTAATTAATGCAAAGGCAAATATTTCGTCGTAGTAATATCTTTAATAACCTAGTCTAGTAAGGCCTGAAATGAGTTGGGCAACATTCTCCATTCTTGTCGGTATTTGTTTGGCACCTAACATGTTTGTATTTATTTCTCTTTGTTCATCATGGTTTCCATTAGCAATGTCCCAATCCAATATCAAAGATCAATATCAGGCGGATAAAGAGATTCTTTTAACTGCTAGGAATGGGAAATATTCAGCACAGACCAAAACTGATCCTTTGGTTTGCATCAACTGTCACACTAACGTAGGTATCTTAAATGGAGAACACAGTTTGTGGCACCACACAACTAAAATGTCTGCAGTGAGGAAATATAAAAAATAGTGACTGTGAATTTGACAAACTTCAGCTATGTATTTAAAGTTAAGCTATTACACCATCACAAGTGGAATGTACTGCTACTACTACTACTAATAATATTTTTTACTACAATGCTGGCCTGGACTAAGCACTAAGACCTATATATAAAGACATATACATGACATGTCAGGACTTTTAAAAGCAACAAATATGCAAACCTGTCAAGCAGGTTTTGAAATACCTTTTGATAATTACTTGATTAACATGTCACTCGAAAATCTTAGTTCTTGAACTATTAGGGTGAGTGTTCTCAACTGTGCACAAATAATACCTAATTACCCGTTACACCCTAAAGTATGCTTTAATTATACATCTGACATTCATAGAGTAACAACTCACCTTTAACAACAAAGAGTAGCAGCAATATTTGGACCCAACCGACAGATGAACTTGATTTGCTGTATTTCATTCTGTAATATGGTGTATATACAGTATAAACACAGAATAGCCTATTTGAATATAACTTTACATACTGAAACACAGTCTTAAACGTTCCATGACGTAAGCCCAGTATGTTTTCAGTTTCATATAAAACAACAATAACAAAAAGCTTGTCAGATTGCACTTCTGATAACATTGTACATTTTACAACAGTTGGACAGCATTTCATGAAGTGTCACGTTGAAAATATCAAAGCTTAAAATATCAAAGCTTAAAATATCAAACATTTTAAGGTGGAGTCAGCGATAATAAGATAATACACTTATTGTCAATTTTAGCGAATATCTCCTCACAGTCTGCTAGCTGTATGTTTTGCACACTGAAAAAAGAGAATAATATGTAAATAGGAACACAAAGTGGTGCAAAACACACCACACAACACTATCCTAGCCTTGGCAATATGTGTTCAATTTAAGGGGGCAGAGCTTCAGAGGGAGCAGTCTATAGCACTGGTAGAAGTGTTCTTGCTTTGATCAAGTTCAAATATCAACAGTCTTTCTCCAGCAACAGTGACTACACCTTTAAATGACATTCACATTACACCAAGCAGTGCCATACTACTGACCGGGCTCACTGGGTCCTTGGTGGGGCCCACGACAGGCCTTTGCACTCTGTATGGGCTGATTGATTTCACCTGGGTGCCCCTAACCCTAACCTGAGAACAAGTCAAGTTTGGACCCTATTCCTGTTCCTAAACAGCATATGCCAAGACCAACCCCCAGCATCTCTAGGCAGGGGTCCTTGGTATTTTCTTTTCCACAGGCTCTCTGTTAGGTTAATCCGAGAATGCTCTATGGTACAGTGCATTGTGTATAGTGTGTGTGACTTCTTTTGAGTGGTAATGAAATCACACCTCACTTAAATAACTTTTAATGAAATTAATTACCTGAAAGCAAACATCTTAGTGACTTGCTATTCAGACACACCCTTCAGTAAAATAATGTGCTGAACAATTAAATGGAAGCAAATACTCAGTTCAGTGCAATGTTTATCAGGAAGCTTAAGTTATGACATAATCAAATACTTCTAACAATGTAATATATATAAATATTATATATTATATATGTACTGTAAAAGAACATCTAATAATAAAATCCAATAGCCTTCAATCTTACATAAAGTATGCCTGCTGCTCAATAGTGTTATTGTAACTGCCTTTGATATTTCTAATAATTTTGACCATTGATATTCAGTACATTCTCTCATTGTTAAATGACTCAGCAAAAAGAAAGAAAGAAAGAAATGAAAAAAGTTAATAATTCACAAAACTGGATGTTACCTGACAAGAACTGATGCGTGAGAACGTGGAATCCGTTGGCAACACGTTGGAACTACATCCAACATTGTCTTCATATCCACGCAACATTTACCAGCGAGACAAAAAAAATCTGGTTTAGCTCCAAAGCGGTCAAGTTCCAGTGGTAAAAATGGTATTCTGACAAAACGATTCGATATTGCCAATTTGGGCAGAGGAACACAAAGGACTGACTAATGGGAGCCTGACTAACTTTCCATGGCATCGCTTGATGACACGTGCGTCACGGCTCAGACATGTCAATTCAAGTGCAACAGGTACTCAGTGACGTAACGAAACATCAAACAAATCTCGCTCAATGATTTTCTGTAACGTCTAAAAGGTTATGAACCTGTGTAGCCACTAAATATGATAATGTTTCAGGTCCCTTCTGTCCCTTCTAGTATGTGCAGTATACACCATTTTAATGCAATTCATGTCTTTGTTTTCTTATTACTGTAAGAAAGTTATGTCTGGCATATAAGGGTGTGCCAAAGGGTGCGCCTTCGGGCTCTGAATGCTTTCAAATAGTTTATAGTTAACAGGTGTTGTCATTGAAGCACAAAATACCTGAATGAACCCTGCCATGTTTGAGCATAGGGCCATGGTATCAAAAGAGAAACTTTGTGATATATAATACCTGTATTATAGTATATAGACTACCTGTCATGATATGCACAGAATTTGGCTAAAGCATCAGCATGCAAAATATACTATAAAATATACTATAATATATATTGTAAAATATATAAGGAATGAATACAGCCAGTTACACTGAAAGTATGTTTGTACCATATTAACTGTGCATTCATGGAGGTGTACAGTATGTGTACATGTTTCATACACTGGCCATCTGCAAATTAAACATTATTTATCGTTGACACCCCTTTTCTATTGTTATATTTTTATTTTACATGCCCATTTTAGTTTTGTTAGGTTTTAGTTAGTAATGCAAAACCCACTGAATGAAGGGCTTCTGGGCTGATACTCTTGAACTGATTTATTATTCCGCAGGTGTTTTTACAAAAATGTGAAATATGAATGAAAACTTTAAACAGTGTTTTACACATTTTCCTCTCATAAAACATACACACATTCATATGACACATGCCATATATGATCCATTGCATCACATTAAATGTGCAGTAATACTGTTTAATTCAGGGAGAATCTCTCGCAGGTCTACTAGCTGCCCATTCTGTGTGCATGCTGAAAAGAAATCCGTTTTTCCTCAACAGCCCTGGTTCTGTAAATGGGAACACAAACAAAGTGGTGCAGACGGCACCGCACAAAACTTTCCCCAACTGCAGCCATGGCAATGTGTGTCCAATTTAGGGGGTGGAGCTTTTAAGGGAGCAACATATGGCACTGATGGGAGAGGTGTTTTTGTTTTGATGATTTCAAATATCAACAATCTTTCCCCAGAATTCCTTACCCCACCTTTAAGGTAGGATATCATTGCGCAATTTGAAACTGCACAGTGGCAGATACTGTGCAAAACTGTGCAGATTTCCACAGAGCAGAAAAGTACCTTATCCGGACCAACAATGCAGGTGGTTTATTGCATTCTGTATGGAGAAGTGTATACCCTACTGCTTATGCATACATACTCCAGTAAATGATATTGAACAGCAGGTACGCCATGGGAAAGATGATTCTGGAGTAGGAGTCAATCATGTAGCTGTTGCTCATTATGAAGTTGATGTTATGTATGATGGGGTGTTTGCGACGTAGCCTGGTCCCCTCTGTGGGCGGGGAATCTGCCATGGAATTCGTCGTCCTCTCTGTGTTGGGGGTACTGGAGACCTCTGGAAAAGAGGCCAAGTCAATGTCATCATGGAAACAGCCGTCAAAGGCCATGGCCTGGTTTGCCTGAGTGAAGGAGGAAGTGACCTATGTGGAAATAAGTTAAACATTAACATTTCCGTTGGTTATGTACTTATTAGAAACATTCACCGGTCCTACTGCACAGGTCCTAATGAAATGGCAGGAACAAAGGCTAAATGACCTTTGCCCCTTTGAGCCTCTTCATCTCCTCCACAGTAGTGAAGTAGTTGACAGCAGCATACTCAATGACAGATAAGAAGACGAAGAGGAAACTGGCCCACAGGTAGATATCCACAGCCTTCACGTAAGACACCTGTGGCATGGAGGCAGAGACACCTGTGATGATGGTGGACATCGTCAGAACTGTGGTGATCCCTGGACACAAAAAAACGGCACATATCAGCAAAATGACACAGTAGAGTTATTAAAGCTTTTAAGCTGTTGTAAGTAGGATTTCACAGTTGCAAGTAGAGCGATCTAAAAAATGATTCAAGAGGGTATGATTTTGAAAATCAACAACCCAAAATACAAGGCCCTTTCCTCTGGAGCCCGTTGGTCCACTGCAAATGGTCAATGACAAACCTTTGTAGTTGTGTGTGCGTATTCATGTGATTGATTGGCCACATAGCTTCGCTGGATCAATCATGGATAATAGGCTCTGATTGGTCAGAATCTTTTTGGGAGTTGCCAAAATCTAAACAACTTATAGAGGCAGGGCCTATCAACCAGACCAGATATTCACACAGAGCACTTGGCTTACTGATAGCCAACTAGGTGACAGACATCATTGGCATTTCTACAAAAATACATCCTGTTAAATCCTGTTAGTAGTATGTTGCCAGGCCAGGTGTAGCTTTATGTACAGTATGAACTGTATCATGTGTTAAATTCTGTTTTACAAACTATGAAATGTATTTCTATATAAACAAATTAGACTTATACTTAAGTAAATATTTACGCTAGAGTAGTAATGCAATTATATTGGCAAATCTGCTATTTTGTGAACCTGCACATTTCATTTTACAAACACCTCATCTCAATGTTGACTGCATATTGAGTCTTAGTTGTCTACCCAGAGAAACTCGGGCAGGCACGGCCCTCCTGTCAATCCAGAAAGACACCCAGGATAACATAACCATCAGCATGGTGGGAAAATACGTCTGAAGCATGAAGAAGAAAATATGCCTCCTGAGAATGAAGTTTATGTAGAGCCGATTATACCAACCTGAAAGACAAATAAACAGACACACAGCGTGCACCTATTCAAACACATGCACATAAAAACACATTTACACACAGTAACAGAATATGCACAGAACAATGCTTTCAGAAACAAGGATATAAGGTTATTATGGTTAAATCAATATATATATTATGCATTGACGAAAGGACTTATACTGTACATTTTCATTTTAAATAGGCTAATAGGATAATGAGCTATTATTAGCTAGAGAGACCAATGTAACACATACTGTTTGGCCACTATGGCACAGCTGCATCTATGCTGGTCAGGCTGAATAATATCTTCATACAGTATTATTGGGCAAATGTGTATGACATTTGTCATTACGTTAATATGTGGTTTGGTTTTGGCTAATAGTTCAATGTTAATTTGATTTGCAACCATTTTTATATTGAAAATCAGAAACATTTTAGCACGAAACAAAGGAATAACAAAATGGTAGTTATAATGCTGTTACAAATAATTCACAACATTATATTTATGAAATATATAAAGAATGTAACTTTTACAAAATGTTTTACTGACTTTGGTTCCCGGGCATTTAAAATGTATACTGTACATTATTCTTTGTTTTTTGGAAACGTGTTACTCTTTTGAGGTCTTGCTTCTATTGTGGCTCACTTAGTGTGAGAACAGGACCTCTCTGATTGCTCCAACAAAGGTGGGACATCTCAGAGAGCCCCAAGTCATCACCATAGGAGCAGAAAGCCTCACATACCAGTGCTGCTGTAGAAGGCGAGCCCATAGGAAGGGTGGAATTCTTCAATAAAAAACTGAGAGAGAACGATCTCGTCAGTCCTTAATGAATCGTTCCCATTCTTCCAGTAGAGCATGAGGTCATTCTCATTGTATGCATCTTCAAGAGAGGAGGGGGGGGGGGGGGTCACTATTAGGGATGACACAATTGATACATGGCCTCTCTTTGAAGGACATGGATATGTGGCTCAGAGGAGATGAGAACATGCATAAACTTGACTCAGCACTGTCTATTCTCCTCTGAGGTCAGGTTCCATGCTTTTGTGTGAGTGGGTTACATACAGTATGTAGTAGACCTGCAAATATGTGTGGTTTTACACTTGTCATCTTATCAACAAGAGGCAACATTTGCAGCTGCGTTTCTCTTAACATATCCCTGGGATTTAGGACAGAGACACCAAATCTTTCTCCTTATGCTACATAGGGTCATGCAATCCTAACTCTGCAAATCACTTAGCCTCTTGAAAAAAATTTGACCAAATTCTACAAGTGGGTTTGGTTTTGCAAGACAGAATGAAGAGAATGATTAATCCTTCATAAAGCCTGAAGTGAAATACAGTAGTATATAACTGCCAGTTTGAGGAGAAGGAAATCATTATTTATAGTACTTACTGCAAAACAGGTAGTAACAAATAATTTCCTCTTTTATTTGTTCTGTGTTATTTGCATGTCATATGTACATGTGCCCCAGTGCTGTCAGTATTATGTTGTGAAGCACGTGGAAGTCATGACAAAATATAAAATATAATTTTTGCTAATGTTGAAATTTAGCACCTAGAAAACATAATGTTGGTTACTGTACGCAGTCTGTGAAGGTTTACAGCATTGCCCATTCACTTAAGCAGAACTGTATTATATATTCACCAGCAAGCACTAGTACTTACAGATTTTGAACTTTGCATTGTTGCTATTTTCTATGCGATTAGCTATACACATTTATTGGGTTTACTGTATTATGTGGCTCTACTTAAGCAATCATAATATTCAAAATAGTTTGTTCAAAATATCTTGTAGCTTCCTTTGTCACTTTTTTAAAGCAGTTTACCTAAATATGCTATTTAATACTCACAGCTCTCCAGCTCAAGAGAGCAATTTTGTGTATCCAGAGGAAAACTGCTGAAGTCCATAGAACAAAGGGCAGTCACGGTGATCCTACAATACAGTTCTCTGTTAGAGAAATCAGTACATTAATGAGAACCAAAGGCACATCTTGATTTGAATTTGAGTGGCATACTCTCCCTGCACCACAGTAGAACAGACAGTATGAACATACAATTCAGATATTGTCTATGAAATGTTAATGAGAAAAACCATTGTTATTTTTACCTGACACTGTACAGGATATTGCCATCAGGGTATACACGTAGCATAATGTTCTCCATAGTTGTGTCGTGGATAAATGAGCGCTTGGAGTGCACAAAGAACACATCAGGAACCCAAATCTTCTTCACCAGACGAGCATCAAAGGTTCGGCTTTTGTTGCTGCTGGAAGGAAATGCGAGGCGATCGTCCTGCCAGTAATGCCGCAGGTACAATGTCATGGTGAAGTCCTACCAAGAATAAAATATAAAATAGATGAAATGAGGCCTAATAGAAAAAGCACTGTAATAGTATTATAAATTCACACAGTTACACATACCATGTTTACTTCAGATATACTGTCAATGCTCTCCACTTGGACGTCTATGCCTACAGGAAGAGCTGATCCTATAAGGTCAAAGGTCAAAATGAGTCAAGTTTAAAGCACAATCAAGCAGAATATTTTACATGTTCAAATCCTCTCATTTCAACCTGCTATCATTGAGAGCTGGTGTCACTACAATACGTTATTGTTATTTTATTTAAAGTGTACTTAGGTTTTTCTTAGTAGGTCTAATTATGATGTCACTGTTTCTGTTGCTGAAACAGAAACAGTTTCAGCAACAGAAATCAGAAGTCAGAAGGACGCATAAGGGGGTCACAATGCTTTTTGGAGCCCACGAGATCATTTCAAAATGACCTTCTTGTTGCTGTTATATTTTGTTATTGTGCCAAAACCTTAGCCGGTAGTTTGCTTTAGTGATTGCATTTAATAGCGGTTCAAAGCTGATCATGGGTCATGAAAGAGAACCATTCTCACTCAGCATTATGCTTCAGTCTGTCATAGTCTCTCATACTGTAAGACAAGCCATGCAATGTTATATAGTGATGAAAATGTCAGCACTACTGTATGTGGTGCTGTCTCAAACATGACATGCCATGACTCCTCTTTAAAGATCTACCTCATCAGCCAGTAACCTACATAACCTCTGAGACACAGAGATAATCCGATCCTTGGCCTGCTTTTGATCCTTATGTTTTGATGAGTTCAAATGTCAACCATCTTTCTCCAGAATCCCTCACACCATGCACGGTTAATCCTATTTTTTCCTACAGTAGAGACATTTCAGATTACTGTAGTTAAAAACGTATTACAGGCTGTAACCATTGTTAATGCGTAGCATTGCAGACAATCTGGGTCAGCCAGGGTTTTATAACTGGGTGATTCAAATGATGGCACTGTAACCTACATTTATCAGACTGAATTTCAAAGCCAATACATAATGTCAATACTGCTACTAACAACTACAGATGGGCAGAAGGCATACATATGATTATGGCCTTACCTCCAAATCCTGGACGCATTGCAAAATCATGGTCCTCAATTCGAAGCAGCTGCTCCGATTTAATTAGCAAAGATTTGGTACTGTCCAGCTTTTTCATCCTGAAGTCCACACGGCTGTAAACATGGCAAAATTCAACCAATCAGATGTTCTAGTAATGTCTAGTTTACAAAAACACTGTCACATACAGTATACATTTGAAGCAATGAGAACATTAATTAATTAATAAATGAAGAATTAATTACATTTTTGTACGTGCTTTAAATCCCAAAGTATGCATGATGTTAAAGACATTCGCACAAACACTTTGCTTTACAAAACAATGATCAGAATAATACAATCACATTCACAATCATTTCATTACGTTAATCAATGCTGTGAAGCACAATTGTCATCTGCTGTCCTCATTTCACCTTGCAATCCACACGCTTGCTATTTCTATACCTTGATTGTCTGTAGGTCTTTTTGTGTTGCTTTATGGTTAACATGACCTATAAGAGTAAAATACCGGTATGTCAGCTCATCCATGTTTTCGTGTTTTAATGAGGGCTTCATGCTTACTTTTTTCCACACATAGAATTGAAAGGCTTTTTCATTTAATCTAATTTTCTTGCACTCATGCTTGTACAATAATGTACATGCACCTGTAAATATATACGGTATGAACTTTTTCATACTCATATTCATTCTGTACAGAAATGCACCAAGTTTATATGCTTTGATAGTTGGGACAATCTGATCCATTATTAATCAATGTCCTTAAATACATAACAGTATTTGTCTATATAGTGTCTATACATAGCAGCGCCTATAGTGTATACTTACCTATCGTATATATATTTCTTAATTTTGGTTTAGAGTTGCAGTTCAACAATATTCAATTTTATGTGCAAAATAATTCAAATTCTTATTCTAAAGATGAATAAAAATGTAATTAAAAAAGAAAAGTCTCACCCTCCGTGCTTCTGCTTGGCATTCTCTCCTCCGTACACGTCCTTGTGTCTCCTCTTGTTTGGAAGTTGGTTGTTGTTGAGGTGGGTGACAGGCCACAGGCAGGCCAAGCACATCAGTCTGAGGGCCAGGAGGGCCACTTTCATGGTGCACAAGATAGGACGAACCAAGAGGGACCCAAGAAGGTCCTCCCTCCCGAGTCAGTGTCTCATTCAGGAGTTCTCCTAGACGTCAGTGAACGCTGTGTCGTAGCCCCTCCACGCGCCCTGAGTCCGGTATTGTCCAACCTTCTCATCTCCAGTAAAGCAGGCGCACATTGGTCTACAAGAGAACGTCTGATGTTCATCCCACAAGCTTGCTTCTGGCGGGCTCCTGACGCAACCTCTGCTCCCCTCTGTCCCCACCCTCTAGTGTAAAACCAAATACATTAATGTATTCCTATGACAAAGGAATGCCGTTAATTCCTCTGTAATCTTCTTATATGTGGTTGCTGAAATCTTTCGGTAACCTACAAACGGGCATCTGTGCACGTCAAGGGGATAATACCTACAACGGTTTTCATCATCATGTCGACCAGATACATTTATAAAGCCTGTGGCCTACTTTTTCAGAAGTGCATTTCCCTGCACTTTGTAGTCGTGTCGGTGTGTCGCCGGGAAGGGGCCCGGCGGGCGGTGGAAGGTAGATGCACCTGCTGCTTCCTTATCACCTTGGTGTTAAAGCGAAAGTAATTCATACATTAAACACATACAATTAATCATTAGTATGAATCCAGTAGTGCTACTAATGGGATCTGTTGAGTTCTTTATTTGTAAAATATATACAATAAACCATCAAGAGGAGTGAACACAAACTGAATCTATGATGAATTTATTTGTAGCAGCATTCTAGTGGCATGGTCTCTTTAAAATTGGATTAAGGCTGAATGAAAGCACATCATCCTTAAGAATCACGTGGCATCATACATGGGTTCTCCCTGTGAACCTTTGATATGTAAACCACATGTCGCAGAGTGCAGACATACATCTGTCAACATCTGCTGAATGAACATAGCTGGTTATAATAACTAGGTTAACTCCCTGCAGTCCCAGTGCAGAAAGTATCTCCTACAATACGTGTCATCCCTTAAGTTCACCTCTAGAGGTCATCATTGCTGCAAATAATCAGAAAATAAACAAGGTCATTACTATTTTTTATATTGTTTAGCCTTATTGTGTCCACTGTTACTACCAATATATAATTTTGGTCCAAATTATAGTCCAACATGTATATTATATAATGACAAATGATCAGGCAAACAGCATGATGAATTTTACTTTTTACATAAGAAGTCAAGTGAGCAAAGGTTTGTGTTGGAGAGATGCCTGTATGGAGGGAAAGGGAGAGATCAAAAAGATGAGGAAATGGAGGACAAAATTGAAATAGAGATGGAGGGACCCCACAATATATTTTCTAAGTTTGATCCTTTGTAAAAACAAGAGGTGTTTCGTCGACAGCAGTGTTCTTGTTGTCAAGTTAATCATTGTTTTCAAAACATTTATTCATTCGCATGCAATAGTCAATCACTACTGATTAATGCATTAATTCTAATGTTCAAGTTTGCTCATGTAGCGTAACATGTTAAAACATTTTCCTCTTAGTAAATGGTCCAACTGTCTTAGTAGTGTCTGGTTAAACTTCTACCTCCCTAGTGAATTAGTCAGTGTTACATTAGTGTTAAGAGGGGATTTTGGAATGGAATCACAGAACTCCCACAGTTCACTGCACACTAATGTGTGTTCACACACATTCATGCCCATGTGTACATACTGCTGTGTACTGATGCAGGATAAACACCTGAGACCCAACTGAAATGGCAGGGACGCATGGATTTATGTTGGTTCTCATCTCTGTAGGAATATTGCCATTGGTCGACTCTAAAGGTAATGTAAGACAAAACTTCTGCTTATGCTGTAAGATCTTATTATAGTTAATAAAGTAGTAAATAGATTTGGAAAATATATTAAAGATCTGTTGCTGTACAGGTGCTGTAAACGTAGCTTAGGCCTTATTAGATAATTCACTGCTTCAATTGATACAAAAACATACATGAGCTTCTGAGATTTTTACATTTATAAAACCACACTTTAAAACCAAGCAAATGAAGAAAATGTCACAAAACATTTATTTAAATTAGTATTCTTTATAACTACGGTGCATGTTAGAAAGCATTTTTGTGTAACTAATAGAGCTAGTGCAGGGTACAAATCATTAATGGTGTTGTAAAAAAAAGACCATGGTTATTAAATTGACAAATATGTTCTATGTATATAGCTATGAAAATATGTAATATTTAATATCAAATACTCATAACTTATACATGAATAGATAATTTTCTTACTTTTTTTAAATTTCTCTATCCAGACTGCAAAACATTCAAAATAGTGCTTAACCTCAATATATTATTGAGAAACTTGTTATTAAGAAGCTAACTGTGAACTACTGTACATCGACCACACTGCTGTGCAGCTGTGCACAGTAGCAACGTCACAGGCTGATTCCTCTTGGCATACAGTAGTGTATATACTTTTGAACTGACAGTAAGCATATGCTTATTGTTACTAATCTGACATCAGGCTTCATTTACATATCTTAAAGCAATGGATATATTTTATACAAAAATATAAATTATATCCAAAGGTATACACAGACCTTATTTAACAGACAGATATGAATGGGGAATTTTTTGTTGGCCCCACAGAACATTTGTATTTTTCCTGCATTTTGTGACATTATGTCACCATCAGTCAGGTTGTGCTACACAGCGTTATACATGATAGGAACAACACTTTGATAAGGTCTGGGTTGAATAAAAGGATTGATCAGTGTTCATGTTACAGTCGTTGTAATGATCATGGTACTGTATAGAAAGAAGTCTAGCAGGCTGTGTCACTTTTCAGAGGCCAACGTGACCTGTGTCATCCAAGACGACTGCATCTTGCCCTGCAGCTTCAGGCCCACTGGCACTGTGGTAATCCATTGGTACAAGCAGCAGATCCCAGTTCACAGTTACTACTACAACAAGGACCAGTTTGGACTCCAGAACAAGCACTTCAGTGGCAGGACGTGTTTATTTAACTCCCAGATCCCGCATGGAAATGCATCTCTACTCCTCCGGAGAGTAAAAGTTCAGGATAAGGGCAGGTACAAGTGTTACACCAGCACAAAGAAGGGAAACCATGAGAACTTCATCAACTTGGAAGTGAAAGGTCTGTGAAACCATAATCTACATTATTGTATTTCTTTTTTCATAAGCAACAAATGTTACTAATTATCATGAAAAATGAAAAAAATAGTAATGATCAATAAATCACATTTGTTTATTTAAAAATCTTTTGTCTAGTTATACATATGCTGTTTCGCTGAAGTGGATACACATGAAATGTGTTTAGTGCTGCTTATATACATTTTCAAGATATTGTAATGTCTGCTTCATTCCAGCTCTCATCCAATCAGTGAACATTGAGATGACTGCAGAGATGGTCTCCTGCTCCTCTCAATATATCTACCCTGTTCCTCAGGTGGCATGGGCCACTGAGCCACCATCCACATTGGAAGCCCTACTGAACTCTACCACCAGAACCGCTGATCACAAGGGCCTGTTCACTGTCGAGAGCACACTGAGGATTATGGGTAATCTCTCTGACCACACCTACATCTGCACTTTCACGTCTGCAGATAGGACTCAGGTTTGGACCGCATCAAGAAAGAATCAAGGTATATTACCATAGGAAAAAACGGTCCCGTTCTGTATTTCATGTTGTTCTACTTACATTCAAAGTTTTTCATATTTGAATTATCAATTAAATAAAAAGAGGTTTATATCTCCCCTTAGAAGCCATGACGGCAATATCTGCAATTGATAGTTATATAGCAATGAGCCACTTGAAATTCTTTAATACTTTTATAGCATGTTTTACATATAATTTACAGTAAAGTAGCTAAAGTTGTTACATTCCGTTCAGCTGTATGTATTTATCTAATCTATATACTATACTGAATGTATACATGTTTTCTATATAATCTAATATTTACTGTACATAATATTGTATAACGTCATAAAAGCCTTTTCACAGAAAAATACATTGTTTTATATAGGTATGTTCAGTTATATCATGTATTTTAAATATCTTACAGAGGAAATAAAAAAGGAAGAAGGAAATAAGTTCTCCATCCCATGCATCGCCCCTCACAACCTCCAGAACTTCTCCCTAAGCTGGACCTTCACCAGATCCAGTGAGCCTGCAGTCATTTACCGGTATGACAGCAGAACCAGACACACCTTTAACCTCTGGGAGGGCCAGGCTGAACTGGACCAGGACCTAGTACTCGAGGGTGATGGCTCTCTTTGGCTACTAGATCCGGACGTTCAGGAGCACACTGGGACCTACACCTGCACTTTCTCAGGCTTCCAGAGCAGACACACTATCCAGACAAACGTCAATATTACTATCGCCTTAATAAGTAAGTACACTTGGTCAATTTATATGAGGTCTGCAGCCTCTGTGCTGTTGTCATACATTGAGACAAGTGATAATGACATGTCCTTGTTTTCTTGACAGGTGAAGATGAACCCAGTGAGGGGCGGTCATGGTGGAGCACTGTAGCCTCTGTAGCCTTTGTGATGTTCACCGTGTCTGTGGCCCACTGTCGATGTTTAAGTCCAAGAGGTAAGAGTGTCAACACATAAGGCGTACTTTGTGTTACTGTGTTCTTACTGCCAACATAGTCTAAGATTAGACCCAAACCTACAATGCATTTGTACATGCTACCATTTATCGGCCTTGGGGCCATATCTCTGTTATCTTGAATTGTCATAGAAGTCAGTTGTTTTCCAGAAACATAGCTACACACAGAGCCATACTGTCAAGCTCAATTATTCCTATGATGAACCAGAAGTGCAAACAGCTTCGTAAGTTTTACTTTTTATTGAGGTCATTGCAAGCCACTATTAAAATCAAACACAAGAACAGCCATCTGGTACTGATTATGCATACCACTCTTATATATATAATAACCTCAAGAGATCTGTAACTGCTAACTCAGTTTAAAAAAGCTGAACGCTATAACTATACAATAAACTATTGTATTGTATTGTCCATACAGCAAAAGTGAACAGGGATGCGTCTCGTAGACACAACGGAGCAAGGGTTATTTGCAGTGGGACACAAGATGCCACAGCTTCATGTATAACAGGACCTCCTTCAGCCGAGGCCATTACGCCACAAACACATTTCCAAACACAAGATGTCCTGGAAGCCGACATGCCGGAAATAGAAGAAAATGGTTCCTTGGAGCCACACTCAGATATTAATACAGACCAAGAAGAGCATGAAAGACCAGGCAATCATGAGCAGCAATCTTGTTTGGAGAATGAAACATTTGGAATTGCTGAATTTAGACTTCATATAGTACCAGGATCTTGTGCACAAGACCATGAAGAAGTCAAATTAACTGACTGTGAAAATGTGCATGGGCAAGCATTTATTGTGTAATTCACACCAAGAGGGTATAGAGTACATTGTCATTATGTAGAACTCAACCTGGAAGAATGGAAGCCAAACACATGAGTCACAGAGAAGTAATACATACATACAGTACATGCATACAGTACCCACACATAAACACGCACACACCCACATGCACATGCACACACATTTTACATTATTTATTAAAAATGTTTTAAACATATTTTAAATTTTAGGAGGAAATGTTATTTAGGATATAGGGGTTAGGAAGTGAATTAATACAAAAATATTTTCTTTATTTGATTGTACAGTATGAGATAATACCCCCTATTGGTACAAACTTGAATAACTGAGAGCTGCCAGATTCACATGCCACTGCTGTACTGTACTATAGCCTGTTTAGCAGTTCAGAAACACATTGCATAACAACTAGCCTTGTGGCTGAACAAATGACCACAGCGTAAAGTAGCAGGAATCAAACTAATACATTTTCCTAAAGACAGAATTATAATTATTAAAAGCTTAAAACATTTCAAGGAAAGGGAAGGAAATTAAGCTACTATAGGCTTGCGGTAAAAGTACTGTAAATTATTACGAGAATCATTTTGTAAAAAATAAAGAAATTTATTAAATTAAATTAAATAAAAAGGTGTATTGTATATAGAGGTTCTTACTGTGATTTTCTTACCACAGGAGGTGGATATGTTATGATCTCCAACACTTCAGGTGTAGTATTTCTGGATTTCAATAAACAGTATTAAATCCATTCAGTGAATCTGTAGAGCATATGTGAAACTTTAACTCTCCCCATTCCTTTTAATTTGTCTGTAATGTTAATTACAAAATTTCTGTTGTAATTACTGTATATTATCAATAGTCTCTCTAGTAAAGACATACAAATCCAAAGACAACTGTCCACAAAATGTTTAATAATTAACATAGGCAGAGTGGAATAACAATAGTAATTACTTAGTAGACTTTGAGTTACTGAAAAATTTTGTATTTTCCGTGATTTTTTAAGTTCCTAAAATAAATTGCCGTGTGGTATATTTTATGTAAAAGAACTGTATAGCTTCTGCTGTGTTGATAGAATGTAACAATCTTTCAATTGAGTGGAACCAGATATCTCAAGACTTAATTGAAAGTATATAAATGTAAATGGACAATACAGCTCTTGTGCTTTATAGTTTATAAAAGTCAGACAAAGCTATGTATTATTTTCTATTGTTTAGAAAATAAAATAAATGATGGAGGTCAGCTTGTAAAATGACTCACTTGTAAAATGTGAGAAATTATTACTTAAAAATAAAAAAATCTTATCTTATCTCAAAACAAAGTTCACCCTGTGACCCACTAAACCCGTCTGTTGACGAAGGCCAGGTCTCTTGTGACTGGGAGTATAGAGGCACTTTTTTGGACTTGTTTCATGCAGTGACTCAGACCTTCCGATTATTACCAGTTTATACACTCCCTCCAGAATTTGACACCCTTTCCCTTCCATCATTCCTGGCCCCCTTCTCCACTGGTTTTTACTCACAGTCATTTTCTCTGCAGGCATTGTTTTAACAGAGACCAGGGGAAAGCATTCTGCGGGTTTTCTTCATGGCGCACAGGACCTTTAGACACTGATGGCGTCCTCATGTGCATTACAGATACATTCCTGCAATCATTTTTTGTCTCCTCAGACTGAATAAACACAAGCAGCAGATTGTGTTGTGTTAGCAGTGATACTGTAGTCATCAATGAGATGGTTAAACCTGTCTTTTCCCTTTTGAATAAGATGTGTCTATAACATCTTATTCATTTCTTTCTATTTTAGAGAGGGACACAGTGACTATGTGTGTGTGTGTGTGTGTGTGTGTGTGTGCGCGTGTGTGTGTGTGTGTGTGTGTGTGTGTGGGGGTGGGTGTGTGTACATGCGGACAACAAAGACCCCAGGTCTGGAAGTAATCAGTAAGTCTAGGCTGTGCTCCCGCAGAACCCCCCCCCCCCCCACCCACCCACCCACACACACACCCTCCACGTGATGTCATATGAGTATTTCTATGTGAAAATGTGTACTTGTGAAGTTTCAGTATGATGTTGCAATGTGATTTAAAAAATTTTACTGTATAATTAATCTTAGAATGCATGTTGTAAATGTTAGCAGATACTGCAGTGTAGCATATAAACCATGTTTGATAATCACATTTGCTTAATTAGCACAGCATGTTCCAGACCCTTGATTCTTTTTGTTTTTCTTGGACTTATGGATAAGCTTTTGGAAGTGCAGTGATCTTGCGTTCCTTCACATGTGTATCTGGTAATACAAAATACATCAATCAATGGAATATACTTCTTGTATCTTTCTGGACCAGAATGAAAGTAGCCTATATGCTAGATATTTGTCAAGGAACATATAGCAACAAAAGCTTATCTACAATGTCTACACTTCAGTCATGTCTTTGTAATTGTCTAATGGAGACAAGGAAAACAAATAAAAGTATTGTGTCAGACTAGAGATTGTCATAGCAGAAAATACAATGTTTATGTTACAGAGAGGCCTGGTAGTTAATTCCTCAGTTTTTGTTAGTGTGGGTTTCCTACAACCCCAAGACAGAATAAGATGCTTGGAGAGGATACACCTAGTCCCATGGGACTGAAATAAGGTATAAAGGAATCTATCAATAATTAGAGTGCACATTTTTGCACTTTTTTCCCTTCAGTATACCAACAATTGTGTCTAACCTATTGGATTGCAAGAAATGGGTAAACACAGGTCAGGAACACTGCACACATAGACTCCTGTCCCAAATCCTTGCACACAAAGACACACATACCAAATCGATAGAAGGGGGGAGAGAGAGAGAGAGAGAGAGAGAGAGAGAGAGAGAGAGAGAGAGAGAGAGAGAGAGAGAGAGAGA